>SOPF01028610.1:0-42610 GCA_012979155.1 Hypericum perforatum
ATATCGTTCCTCAGGGTGGACAGGACCCTTTGTGAAAATATATTTATTTTACTTAGGAGATGAACAACCTCAATGCCATCAAGAGCTACCTGGGTTTGACCAACCCCTACATTTTCATTAAAAACAGGTTCTACAATACATGAGAGAATGTGTATTTTTCACTTTGATGCAGTCTTCCCTCTTGAGGCAACAATGTGGTCCGGCATCTGATTAATTGCCTTTGAGAAAGTCAAAAGTTATAAATATGATACTCTCAATTAAAATCAGACAACGAAAATGGTTGAGCAAGTTGGCATTTCCGTGCAATCCTCAACCGCTTCACGCACTCCACAAACTCCCTGCCATTGATAAAAGCAAACTCCATCTATGAAGAATTCTTACACATGTTGTATGACATCGTGAAGTTTTTCAATTTTTCAAAGTTTGAACCTGACCATATATTTCCATATTAAAGACAATAAACGATGCCTTCTAATGAGTCGTATGGAATTGATGTAGAACAAAAGAGAGAAGGGAACCTACTTCCAAGGAACATCCCCAACATGCCTCCAATACTCCTCCTTGTCCTTGTAATACAGGCAGAATTCTGAGCTTTCTTGGAATAGCCTTAACCCAGACAGGGAATGCTTACCTGATTGAACAACATTATTTATTAATCACCATAATAAATATTTCAAAATACTCATATCTTGAAGTTGGTGGACCCACCAAACATTTCCTCGAGCTGAAATGCGAGGCTAGAAAAACCATGGTGATCCAGCATGCAAATTTTCCTACCAACCATGACCCCATCCATGTTCACCTTCACATAAGCCCATCTCTCCTTGCTCTCTACTCCTTCCGCCTCCTCATCGCGATCTTGACGACTTTGGGCTAATTTGTGTTCATGCCCTGCGCTTAGGTGTGACGACATTGGGCTCCCCTGCGGAGGCCAATCGACCAGCTCGCCATAACCCTCGAAGCCCACTGTTGGCGCGTGCGTACAACAAAAAATGATATCAAAAAAATGATAAAAAAAAAATATCGAAAACTACTGTGTGCTGTTACACAACATATCGAACCGAGCCTCAGAAGTCAGATCATTACTCATTTATCTTCTTGTAAGTGCATATTTTGGAAGCAAAAGAGATCAAAGTCAAAGAAGAAATCCATTAACTTTTTATTATGTCTTACATTGTCCTCCTGATGCTGATGGATGATGATAAACTTGAGGTCGAGAAGTTTTGAGGCTGAGACCCAGATCAATAATGCCTTCGTCTTGGTAGTAGAAGGTGGTCGTAGGGTTCATAAGGTAACCTGATTGGTTGGTATCCATCACAAGTATTCTAGATTGATTGAACGACCAAAGTGAGTGATGTTATTTATACCCCTACTAGGCCTGGCTAGCTTAATGGAGGTTGCTAGGTGCGTATTATTTGTTGTTTTTAGATATTTGTTACTTGTTATCATTTCTATTAATAATATAACACATTCGTTATATAATGAAATATTCTATTTCATATATTCAATTTAGTTTTTTCATCTGATAATGAGTTAGACTCTTGACAAAAATTCGAGAACTATAAAAATAGAAATTCTAACCAAACAAGCTATCTTTCGAAATTTTCATCCGATTCTTCAATTTCATACGAATTTATTCACCTTAAGAGTATTTTTGCTCGATCCAATTTTTTATCAATAGGCATAAGCTTTTTTTTAGAAGTTGAGGGGCAATAGTTTTTATTAACCACAAAGTGGCGCACATGAAAGATTGCACGAGGTAAAGTAACATATTTAAGATCATCTAAATACACATCAAGACAAATAAGCAATGGATAATTTGACAATAAGACATGTTTGAATAAGGTGTCACTAACATCTCTCCACGTCTATTGTAATTGTATCTCTCATGATTGACCCAGGAGGACCTCCGCTCAACCAATTAGGTTGCGTGGCGGATGGCTCAATGCGACATCACGATAGCTACGTAGGAGAAGTAAGTAGGAGTGCACCTCAAATCGATAGCTTAGATGGATAATAATATCTAACATAAAATTTTGGAAAAACATGTGGGCCTAAAGGGGTCGACAAGGAAAAACAAGCAACTGTCTTCGGCCCATCTCCCTTCATTTATTAGCTCTTATCTTCTTCTTTGTTGTGTTACAATCTGATGCCACCCCAACATGGAACTACTATTACACTTGGATAGTAGCTTCAAGACACAGGAACAAGGATGGCCAAACAGATCCCAAGAAATGTCTTCTGCAACCGGAAATTGTAACAAAGAAAAGGTTTCGAATTTAATTATTTAATATTGACCCTTCACCGGGTCATGCATGATCAAACTAAATAGATTCCATGTAATAAATTGCATGTTTTGTCGGCTAAATACCACTTGTAGCAACTGATCAGGCTTACATCTGTGTAAAATACAGGTCAAAAATTGAGATTTTTTCGAAGTGAAATTTTAAACCTATCCATTTTAACGCTCTGTACAACAATCAATTATGATGTGCGAATAGAAAATACTGAATTTGCTGTCAGCTAGCTGTTTGAATATAAGGAAGAATATACTATCTAGAAATGATTTATTAATCAAACATCCACATCAATCTAATGCGTTAAAATTATGAGTCAAATATGATGATTCTTGGGTGACGTTAAATCGGGTTTTGTTAGCTTTTGCAGGTTGCTTGAATTGAATAACTAACTATCTTCTATAGTAGAAGTAGTACGGTAGCCTTTTCTTCCGGGGGGGACAAAGGACAAACGACACCGGACGTCGCCATGCAGTCATGTCTCAGGCACATGACTAATGTTTTTATCTGTTTCCCGACATAGGATTCCTTGCAAAATTCTACACTAGTTGCTGGACAGAACCAGACCCTGAGGACCCTACTTGGTGCAGCTCCTTGCTACCTCTCTCCACTTTAATATGAAGTCCATTAGCTTCACAAAAATTAGATACTAGACCATACTCTTCGAAAAAGAGAGGGGACAGGTAAAAACTCAAAACTCTATTTCTTTGAACTTGATCACCAAGAGGCAACAACTCTATTTCTAAAACTCAAAACTCCGAGAGTTTTTTGGTTCAGCCAAAACACCAAACTTCCTCAGTGAATGTACATGCTTGGTGGTCACACTAGTACAACTGCCTACAAAGCAGCCACTTTGGCCCTATATTCAGCGCTTACCGTGTGTTTGGTAAAGAGGAAATGAAGATGGAGAAAGTAGAAACTAGGATGAAGCTAATCGAGTCACTAATAATAATGCACTTGATAAAGAAGAAAGAGGACATACTAACAAAGAAAATGAGATGAATTCGTAGGAACTGAACTTGTCTTAATTGGTATAGTTGTAATAAGGCGTTATGATGCCTCTTCGAGATGCACTCTACCAAGAAATATGTCTGAAAATACGTGTAATAGAGATTTATCCCGAGGACCAAAACACTTGATCCCGATTCTGTTTCACTGATGTACATGTAAACTAGCATCAACACAGTGGTGGATACCTCTTCATTGATGCTACTCATCTGAAACCTGATTTAAGGGAAATATCCGACCAATGGTAGCTTTGAAATGTGTTTGATCTGGCTGTGCTCCGGGACATGTACACCATGAATCGAGGAAAGGTTGGATCCGAGGGCTGCATGATTGATTATGTCCGGTCATACCGATTAAGGAATTCGACTACATAAGGATAAACTTGATCTGCTGCCTGCGAGAAGGGTAAGAAAACCAGGACATCATTGGCACATAACACTCACTAGCGCGGTGGAGACGAAATGTAGACAAAGCCATAAATTGTGTACCATCTTTCCCCCAACCAAATCATAATGAGCATAATGCGGACCACCAGGCTCGCCACAAAGTTTATAGCTCATGAGATGCTCCGGAAAAAGCTTAGCGGTTTCTGCAGGGAATCAACGTGAAATGAGAAGGCAGCAGAAATTAACAAAGCAACAAAACTCAGACGCAATGTGATAACCCGGCCAACACAGCTAACCAAGATACAGGTATTATCCAAGCTTCGGCTAACCTTCCACGGCCTCAGGAGGGCAAATTAGGTCCTGGTCTCCAGCAACGGCAAAAACAGGGATGGTGCTCTTGTTTAGGTAATCCTTGTAGAAGAAGGTGCCACTCCTATCGCGTAATCCACCGTCCTTGAAGGCTGTCGTAAGCTGCAAGATCAGTTTAGCAGGAATTGTACCTGCAAGCAGCAAACAAACCGAGCCAAATATTAACAAGGATTGAAAGGTGAAACCAAATATAAAGGACTCCCATAAACATAATAACATTCAAATGCAAGAGCAAATAAATGAAATCATTAGATAAAAAAGCTGTCAACGCTGTGACAAAATTGTGATTGAACTCACAGAAATTGTTCAAAACAAGCTTTTCCAACATCTCTGGATGCATCATGTCTTCAGCCGATATCATAGGATTAAGCCACGACAATACATAAGGAGGACGAGTAGACAGAGGAAATGCCGCAGCAAGTAATGCCCCCAAAGGGACAACGGGAACATTCAGAGCCTGCGCAGGATCTGCCTGCATAAAAGGATTCCGGTACCACCATATACATGCTCAGTTCCACAAAGTAGGGGATTATAGTTTGGTTGGATGTTGATGAAATCGGAACCAAGTAAATAACCTTTTATCCACTTACAAGGGGCAAGAGCAATTTGAGTTTTGATTTTGAAGATGTATAGTCAAGGGACGATCCTAGAGTAACAATAGCAGCCAATCCACAGTCCTTTCCATCATGACCTTGGAGATAGAAAAACGCTTATTCTGATAAGTTCCGACTATAAAAGAACATACAAATATCAATACTGATAAGTTCCAAGCAACAAATCATTGGCATGGCCTCATGGGGTATTCAAACACAGGGCACCAGAAATCTATCAGTTTGATGCAACAAAAATAAATCGGTCTTCCAAAAGGTAAACTTATAACAAATGGAACAATTCACAACCAATAAGAAAATGCATCTTACCACACCGAGAGGCCATAGAGTAAAGCAATATGCCTCCCATGGAATGTCCAATTGCCAAAAGCTTTCCATCAGTTGGCTTGGTTCGTGCCCTTATGTAATCCATCTACACAACTAAGAAATCAAGATTAGCCCGGAAGATAAATCAGGAACCTCCGTATAGGAACTTGCAAGGTGAGATGTCACCTCACCGCAGCTGGAACGTCTTCTTCCAAATAGTTATCAAAATCCCAGTCATACTTCACAATGAGGTCCAGCTGTTTCTGAAAATCTTCTACAGTTGACGTAAGTCGCTCTTGCAAGTCATACAGCTGAGGTGAAACAGATCTTTGACCATCCTCTATAATATTCACAAGCTTTTCGCTCAGATCCCTTATTTGCGAAGCAATACCCGTGTTTTGTCTTGCTTCTAGCAGACTCAGGAGCCTCAGCCTTATATCGTTCAGTCCTTCAGATAACTGAGTATCTTCTAGCAAATTTGATATCTGATCCAACAACTTTGCGGACATTATCTTTGATTGACCTTCGCTAAGGAAGCCGGAGAGCCTTTCCGACAAGCGCATGAAAGTATCTGTCAGGTCTGAGACCACCTTTGATTCATCCCACACAGTTGCTAATGCTGTCGTATCTTCTTTCCCACTCCCGGAAGGCAGACTTGGACTTGGAGGGGGACACGGGACATCGGTTGGTTGGCCATTGGTTGGCATGCTACCATTTGTAGTGTTCCCAAGAGCAGCTTCCATCTGATCAGAGGCTGCACGTGCAGAACTTTGTATATCTTTGAGACTGGATGCCTCAACACTCAATCCAGCACCTCGAACTTCGAGAATCCACGTATCAAATCCCTGGCTAGACATGTGTCGTGCAAATGAACACTGCAAACGATATAACATCCAGAAAATTAAGACACACATGTGTCCGTTGGATCCATATCAAAGTCTCACATGGCATCGGCCATCATAAACAACTCAGTCACACAAAATCCAGACTTTGATATCACAACCCAGATAAAGAAAAAAATTGGTAGCATTAATATCAAAGGAGGTAACAAGGAACAGATCGCTGGGTCCCATCACAAAGCCCAACAAAGAAAAACATAACGAAATAGCAAAAGCACATGCATACTCTATATGTTGTTCAAGTCATATGAACACTAATATGCTGGAACAAAGTTCTTTAAAGTCCAACAGCATCTGAACTACACAATGAACCAGTAACACGGTATCCCACATTCCCTAACACTCTTGATGCAACTCAACGCCAAAAAAAAGATAATGAAAGAACATTACCCCGGGAGAGAGATCGTAACCAATGGCATTGGTACCAACTCCAGACAGCAGCAACAACGGATGATTCCTCGGAGGCGCCTGCAAGCAAGTAGCAACAACTAACCAAATCAACCAAAATATCAACCGAAACAAACAAACTACAAAACAACACACACACACACACAAACCACAACCACCCCGGCTAGAGCCCAGATAAATGAATGGATTTCGAGACACCAGGTAGTGTCGGCAAAAAGAAGAATCACACAAACCACAACTCCATCCCAACAGTCCACATAACAATTCCCGAGCCACCCCACTTCAACTTAGACACAAAGTTCACATCTTTTCCCCCACACTTCGCAAGATACCATAAAAAGCTCCACTGGGTTCGGCTATTTTCCTCGCGCGAGACTCCTCATTAGAAAAAGCTGAAAGCTTTTCTCACCTGAGGAGGAGGGTGGTAGCGCCAGAGAGCGAGGCGCCAGTCGGAGCCGGGAACGGTGACGTAGTGGAGCTCGTCGGCGGTGCACACCGGCGGCTTCTCCGGCAGCTTCACCACCGGCTCGGAGGCCGAGTTGGTTGAGAAGGCCCTCGGTCGGCAGGGCATCCGCATCGGCAAGCAGACGCGGCGCACGACGGCGGGCCAGCGGCGAACAGAGAAGGAGGCGGCGCGCGAGAGGATAAGGAAGTCCGAATGGATCGTCTTGGTCGCCATTTGGCCAAGTTTCTGTTTCCTTTCTTCGCAATTCCTCTTTTACAAAAATTTTCTAAATGTTGATGTATTTTTATAATCAGTTTCTCTGCTTGGTTTTGTTCTTCAAGAACAAGTTGGTGTTTCTATTTATTTTTTTTCTTGTGGGAGAAAGGGATTCGGCTGTCTTGTCTTTTTAGTTTGGGGATTTAAGGCTAATGATTGTTTAGTTCGGTTAATTTTTGGATTTGGGAGAATAATTACGTGGGAAAATGGTGGAGTAATCTTCGGGAGCTTTATTCTGCTTTATGCGGTGATGGATTGCTCCTCATTTTTTGGGTTGATTTCATTCTGTACATATATCTTTTTACTGCTCTATTTTCATTCTGTTATAATAAATGATGTATTTATAGATGTTTAAATAGTTTTGCGTGATTATTTGACAATATAACATTAAATATTTTAACTTGCATAATCATGAACATCGAAATAGTTTGTTAATCTATATTTAAATAATTTTACGTGATAAATAATTTGATATGTATATTTGAATAATTTAGTAATTTTTTTGTGTAAATTAATTTTACATACTACATGTATAACAGTGAACCAAGTCCCCAATTTGTTGTGCTCTTTGCTTCTTTTGAATTTCTGAACGGTGGTGGTACAAACAACGTCATTACTTGATGAAGCTAAGGCATTTATTTCATTTACCTAATTGTTGGTGTGATAAAATACCATCTACTTGTGTGTATAAAATAACCAAAACTTGTGCTATAATAACAAGTTATTCTCTTTTTAAGACATTAATTTAAACCTAAAAAGAAAAAATATTATAGGAAATCATCTTAAGTCCTGTCCCACCGAATGGAATCCCCATTTTAACTAGCAGTTACAACAAATGCTGGCTCAAACTTGCGCTCCAGTTGATCCCTTTTCCTGTCTTTTTTCAAGGGAATTGTTAGTCTCCCTCATAAAAAAAAAAGTCTACCTAAGGACCCTATGGTTTGACGCGTTCCTAGATAGATTCTTGTGGTCTAAAAAGATCATAAAGAGTCCTCATGCTTCCAATTTTCCTATCTAAGTCACCCTGAACCGGTTCGATTCAAAAATCCGAAGTTTGATCTCGCGATTCTGGTGACAAAAACATATGAAATTGGTATCCACACGTCAGGGACACTTCGTGAAGTCAACTGGAGTTGACAATCGGCGTTGAAAACACCAGATTTGATTGGACAAAAATGAATAAAATAGAATTGAACCGGTTAGAAATGACCCAAATGAAAAAATTGGAAACACGGAGACTTGTTATGACCTTTTTAAACCACAAAGACCTATCTGAGAATGAGTCAAACCATATGACACTAGGTGGACTTTTCCAAAAAAAAGTGAAGCGCAGTTTGTTTCTCTGTTCAAGTTTAAGGCTTTGCCTATTGGGCCCTTGATAGTGTCAAGCCCAAGGCCCACCCAGTTCTTTGAAGTTAGAAGTTAAAACCTCTCTTTCTTTCCTTGTCCCCCTTTCAAACAGTTTTAACCTGAACTCCAAGCTTCAAACCCACTGCCTGTTTGGTCTGGTCGGAAGCGAAATCACTAAAAAAAGACAACTGAGCACCAATCCAATGGCTGCAGCTTCACAAGATGACGTGGAAGTCAACCGGGTGTTTATAGGCGCAGGTTGCAACCGTGTAGTTAACAACGTCTCTTGGGGCGCCTCTGGTTTGGTCTCCTTTGGTGCGCAGAACGCGGTTGCTATTTTTTGCCCAAAGGTCATCCCTTTACCCCCTTCCTCACCTACCCTTTTCGTATTTCGTGCTAATGAGTTCAAAGTTTGGGGTTTTATTGATTCTTTTCTATTGGGAAGCAGTCTGCTCGGATACTAACTACGCTTCCCGGTCACAAGGCGTCTGTTAATTGCACGCACTGGCTCCCAAACAGCAAGTTTGCTTTTAAAGGTGATTTTTGATGCTTTTTTCCTGTTGTGTTTGGTTGTGAAATTCTGTGCTTTTTGGCTGCTTATTGATGGGACCTGATAAGAACTTACAGCAGGTCTTTTATCTGTTTGGTGAGATTAGACCAGTTGAACTCGAGTTGAGTTTGGGGATTTTATTTTCTTGGATAATTTGGAGGCTACCCTAGTTGCCGTGTGTTGTAGTGAAATTGCGATCTTAGGAGGCGAACAGCTGAAGATAGTTTGGTTAGAGAGGGAATTAGGAATTGCAATGTGTTGTAATGATCTGTATCGGTGGGCTCAAGATGTTAGGAGGCGAATGTCGGAAGGTAGTTTACAGCTTTTCTGTTTTTCCTAGTTGAACTGTTTAGTTCTGGCAATGCTCCAAGGCACACGATTTGCTGGAACTGGAAAGAAACTCATTGTAATTAGATGGTGTACAGAGAAACTGCTGGCATGTTTTCTCCAAAAACTGTTCGAGCTACTTGAATTTGCTTTCTTTATTCTCTGAAGATTTATCGTGATTTATCACTTTTATAGCAAAACACTTGGAGCAACATTATCTGCTCTCTGGAGATGCTGATGGAGTCATTATTCTTTGGGAATTCTCCCTAGCAAGCAAAATGGTATCCTACTTTCTGTTTTTTTCTTTTCTGTAAGACATTTTTGTATGGTAACGCTGAAACTGAAGGTCCAACTGCAAGTAGATTGGCTCAATAATGGCCTTATTTTCTAATTATCTGATGGTTCATAATCACTTTTGTATTGAGTTGAATTTGGCTCGTTGTCATGTTTCCTTTCCAACTCTGTTGTCAACTATTACTTTCCAACTTGGTGGTTCAAGGTTTTGCCTTTTCGACGTGAAAACTTCTCCTACCGCTATAATTTGCTCTGACTGGTGACAGCTGACAGCTGAGATCTGTATTTTGTTTTTCCTGCAGTGGAAGCAGGTTTTACAGTTACCTCAATCTCACAAGAAGGGTGTCACATGTTTGACCGGCCTTATGGTTTCTCAAAATAATGCCATTTTTGCGTCTACTTCCTCTGATAGTACAGTTTCTTTATGGGAACTTGAAATACCTTCTACCCCTGGAGGTGAGCAATAGCAAGTTTGTTTTTTATGCTTTTGGTATGGCTTGAACAAGAGGTGCCAACTTACTTTTTCTGCAGTAACAAGTTTCAACTATTTAACTCTTAGCTGCAACGATGGTCTTTTTTTTTGGAAATAATGATTGTAGTGTACTGTCTCCTAGAAGCTCATATATGCTCTTCATTGTAGGTGAATGATCCTCTTTCTCAGTTGAATGTTGAGGATATTCTGCATGCTTCAGTTGTACATTTTTGCACCCTCTTATATGTTGTACAATCAAGACACTGGAATCGGGAACAACTGGTGATCTTTATTCTTTTCAGGTGAATGTAAATTATCATGTTTGGAGACCATCTCTGTTGGTTTAAAGCCCATGGTGACTCTTTCATTGGCTGAGTTGCCTGGAAACTCTAAAAATATTATCCTTGCAATGGGAGGACTGGACAACAAGGTTCACCTTTATTGTGGTGAAAGGACTGGCCAGGTTAGTAGGACAGGGTTTCTTGGCTTGATTCGCTTTTGTGGTTATTGATTTTTTTTCTGAAAATTTTCATTAACTCTGTTGTTGTTTGTTTGCAGTTTGTTCATGCTTGCGAGTTGAAAGCACATACCGATTGGATACGAAGTTTGGATTTCTCCTTGCCAATATGCATAAACGGTGAAGCAAATAGCATTCTTCTAGTAAGTTCTTCTCAGGACAAGGGCATACGCATATGGAAGATAATTTTACGAAATTCATCAGCCAATGGTCAGGAGACATCCGTAAGAGAAGAAATAAGCCTGACATCTTACATTGAAGGACCTGTAATTGTGGCTGGATCTTGCTCCTATCAAATATCTTTGGAGTCTCTTCTAATTGGGCACGATGATTGGGTCTATTCAGTCCAGTGGCAGCCTCCGAAAGCATCCGCAGAAGAAACTTCCTATCATCAACCGCAAAGCCTTCTATCTGCTTCCATGGATAAAACCATGATGATCTGGCAACCCGAAAAGAAGAGTGGGATTTGGATGAATGTGGTTACTGTTGGGGAGTTGAGCCATTCTGCTCTTGGGTTCTATGGGGGCCATTGGAGCCCGGATGGCGTTGCAATTTTAGCGCATGGTTATGGCGGAGCTTATCACATGTGGAAGAATATTGGCATAGACACTGATGATTGGCGACCACAGAAAGTTCCATCAGGTCACTTCGCCTCTGTCACTGATATTGCGTGGGCAAGGTCTGGCGAGTTTCTGTTATCTGGTAGTCATGATCAGGTAGTCAAATATTATTTTTCACGTACCTTGTTGATGTAATTCATGTGTCATTTGTGTGCATGTTTAATTCTGATATTTGTCTTATTTTCCAGACAAGTCGTATATTTGCTCCATGGCAAAATGATTCTTCCCTGGAAGATGGGGAAGCCTGGCATGAAATTGCTCGCCCTCAAGTTCACGGCCATGACATAAACTGTCTCGCCATCATTCAAGGGAAAGGAAACCATCGGTTTGTTAGTGGAGCTGATGAGAAAGTATCCAGAGTCTTTGAAGCCACTTTGTCTTTTCTAAAGACATTGAGGTGTGCTAGATCTCCAACATCTAGTTTCCCGGAAGACCTGCAATCGGATGTTCAAATCTTGGGAGCAAACATGTCCGCTCTTGGCCTGTCACAGAAACCTATTTATGCTCATGGTGAGCTCTCTTTCTCTTGACTATTATGAAATGAAGGAACACATTCAGTGTGAAGACTTCGAGTCCATCCGTCATGACTTGCACAGTTTTGCTTATCAAACTCGGGAACCATGAACGATCTTCTGTTAAGTAGCGTGATAGGATCGTAACAAACTTGATAGAAAAGAGTTCAAGAGAGGATAGAACTTAGGGTAGAATAGAAGAAATAGAGAATATAGATAAGATCAAGGATAGAATTAGAAAATAAGTTGAGGATAGATAGAAGATAAAGGAGGAAGATACTTTTATTTCATTTTTCATTCATATCCGATTAAAGGAGTCGATTCCCCTTTTATAGAACTAGAATACTAAGGGGTACAATCTGGATTAATACTAAGGGGTACAATCTGGATTAATTTGTTTAATTAAATGCATTCAAGAAGGTAATTCAAGAGACCGAAATGAATTCTACAAATCCGACGAACTATGTCCCTTCGTGGTTCGGTGCACATAACATCTTCTTTTTCTTTATGCAGCTGTGCATGACGTCCGGGAGAGTAACAGCAATGACGGTCTTGACACTCTCGAAAGCGTGCCAGATGCTGTTCCTGTTGTACTGACTGAACCTCCCATTGAAGATCAGTTGGCATACCACACACTCTGGCCCGAATCACATAAACTTTATGGTCACGGGAATGAGCTGTTTTCTTTATGCTGTAATCACGAGGGAAATCTCGTTGCTTCATCGTGCAAAGTAAGTGGTTCCACATTTTGATATCTTTGTTCCATGATACGAAAGCTAGACCAACACTCTGCACCAAATTATAGGGATAGTTTCGAGTGTTTTCTTGTTCGAAGTTTGCTAATCTTGGATTTTGTGCAGGCTCAGTCGGCTATGGTTGCTGAAATATGGATATGGGAAGTGGGTTCATGGAAATCAGTTAGTCGTTTGCAGTCACACAGTTTGACAGTTACACAGATGGAATTTTCTCATGATGATAGTATGCTTTTGGCTGTTTCGAGGGATCGTCAATTCTCTGTGTTCACAATCAGTGGAGGTACTTAGTTTCTTATGCATTGCTTCATATTATGCTTTACGCATGTATAGCTCATGTTATATTCGGATGAAATTTGGGCTGAAGCGAAAAGCCAGCGTAGTTAACTTTGCTCACGTGTCTCGTGAAGGTGAATAAGTTGGTTAGCAAAGCAGAGTTCCTGCCGTACGATCACGGCCAATACCATGGATATCCTTCTAAAAGACTAATCTGTCGCTCATGATTTTTTTTTTCCTGTTCACTGCATAGGCACTGATGAAACAAGTTACCAGCTGTTAGCTAGGCAAGAAGCACACAAAAGAATCATATGGTCGTGTTCCTGGAATCCGTTCGGTCATGAATTTGCAACCGGCTCAAGGGACAAGACGGTGAAGATCTGGACCGTAGAGGGTTCATCTGTGAAGCAGATAAAGACTTTTCCCCAATTCAGAAGCAGTGTCACTGCCTTATCCTGGCTCGGCATCGATCGCCAGACGGACCGTGGGTTACTTGCTGTTGGTATGGAAGATGGACTTATTGAACTCTGGAGTCTTCATATCAACAGATCTGACAACGGCTGCAGCATCAACGCTGCTCTTGCTACCCGTCTCGACCCCTTGATGTGCCATGTCGCTACTGTTAACCGTCTATCGTGGAGGAGCGATGAAAAGAGCACGGATTCGAGGAGCGCACAGCTCGCTTCATGCGGTGCCGATCAGTGCGTGAGAGTATTTGACGTGATTGTAAGTTAACTTAAGCTTCTTCATTACTTGAGAGGCACTCTACATTCATGACATGATTTTAATTTAATTTACAAGACGACTCTTGTTTGGATCCCATTAGTTTAGTTTATAGGATACAAGAGTTTTTACCAATCAATTGCCTTTAGATTACAAGTTGGGTACCAATCATTGTTCGGAAAAAGACGGCTATTAGCTAACATCCCCCTTTGGGAGAGGGACAAAGTGGAATATCTGGGGTGGTGGTGTGAACAGATAGAAAGTGAAGGAAATGTCCAAAAAAAAAAAGGATAACATCTTGTGCCATCCGTGATCCATCCTAGTTGACCAAAGACCAAGAAGGCCTTAGCCTATTTATTTCATATTCATAATCTTAAATATTATCACCGCATATTGAATATAGTGGGCGATGCCCCACAGCAACCGCATGCTTTGTTAAGACCATGTCAGTACTTTGAACGTTGAATGCTGCGCTAAATGTGATTCGCGGAGGGAGATTCTTCCTATGACTTTTTATACTTAAATTTTCGAGAGGCTTTAACGTGACCCTATTACTTCTTCTGTTCATTAAATGTACAATTAATTAGAATCCAAACCGCTTAATCAAAGTACCCCTAATCTTTCTTTATGAATGAATGTATGTATGTGTTTCATTTTATTAATCGAAACCCGAATTTATTATTTATTCAGTCTTTTTATTAGTTTGTGTTCCATCGTTCAAATCTACGTTTGGGGCTTTAATCATTGAAAGTTAAAAGGCGGTTGTCGTCGTCAAAAAATCAATTGATGGCATGTGATTAGTTGGTGCAACCAGCCATAGAAACCTCATTTGTGATGCGACTTCACTTACTCACCGAATCCCGACAGTGTTAGGCACACGAATGAGACCTGTACGAGCTACTTATGTGGTTTAAAATCACGCCTGCGGAACCAAGTAAGAAAAATCTATATTTTTTTATAATCGGCTCAAATTTAAATTATCAAGCAATATAAATATTATATATCCAAATAACAAGTAATTTGGATGGAAAAAAGTATTAGCAGCACGCCAAAGCCGCAAGGCCAAAGTGAGATGTTGGGTAAAGTTGAAGAAAGAAGCTGGAAAGTGGCAACTTTCTTTGGAGCTGGAAGGTGCAATATCCACCTAGTTTCGATTTGAAAGTGGACGTTCCACCTGAATATTCTATTCTGCTCAAAGAATTAAGAGACGGTACCAACTGGGGAACCACAAACGGAGCAATGGCTGTCTGCAAGTACCAACATCTGATGGAAGCATACCCACGACTCTTCCAATTTTAATTGCTCCCCATTTCTGAGAAAGAGCTAGTTATCCATATCCATAACTACTTTATTTTCAGATTTCTACATCTCAACTAATTCAGATTTAAGTCGGGTCAAATCGCAAAAAACAATGACCACTTACATCGACATTTATTCAACATTTCATATAAAAGCACTGCACAAACACAATATATGTAAGTTCCAGCTTTTACAGTATAATCTCAGACCAATTTGTTCTCCTATAACAATAACCAATATCACGTACAAGGACCGAAAAGAAATAAGCAAAGTTCCCCCTTATTATCTACCACCAATACATACCACAAACCAATATCAATAATGACCAAGTCATAACCACAAAAATTTAAAGATATTAACTGCAAAACAGAATCTCAAAACTGTTTTCCCCCTTCCCGGCTCTCGCCCAGTTCGCTACCTAAATCAGCTGAGACGTTCTAGTCTGCTGCTGTTTGGCATTATCTGCAGATAGCTGAGCAGAAGCTTCCGGTAACATCGCAGCAGGGGCACCTGTCATAGTTTGGTACTGAGAAGGCATTGTATGAGCCATAGGCTGAGTATAATATACCTGACCATGTGAAGGATCCACAAATTCATATGCATAGTTGCCAGCCGTTGTAGAAGTAGGGGTAACAGACTGAGACGGGTGATGAACTTGATGAGAATAAGCTACATATTGCTGCTGATGCTGACTGGACGGGACCTGTACCAGTTGTGGGGCACCTGTTGTTGCTGTTCTGTAAGTTGGTGCGGTGGCCATTTCAGGTCTAGTAACTGGGGCATTCCTCATGGTGATGTAAGCCGACGGGGGTGGAACCATGCTGGCATTAGGAGGCGTTTGTGGATGCGTAGAAGCCATGACAGTTCCAGCTTCACTGATACTAGACTGCGGAACAGCCATATTGTAAGCTTGGGGATGCCTCGCGGGAACATAATAGACTGGATACTGCTGAGGTTGTTGCTGCTGCTGCTGCTGGGCAGGATAAAGCCCGGCAGGGTAATACGCAGAGATGGGCGCTCCCCCTCCCGGATGATGATGAATGTAATGAGCACCAGGAGGATATATAAATTGTTGTTGTTGCTGCGGCTGCGAAAGTTGTTGATCAAATTGGGACTGCAACATGTACCCTGAATCGTACGCCTGTTGAACAGGAACCCTTGCACCCATAGAAGGATTCTGCATAACTGACTCTTGCTGAGCAATCACGGGCCTCATCCGATTTGCGGCATTGCCAATACTACTTTCGCTGTCAACACAAGAAACACCATAAACCCTCCAATTCACTACCCCTAAGCCACACACAAGCCACTAAAAAAGGAGGGAAACCAAGATCAGGGAGTTAGCTAACCTCGAAACTGAATCAGGTGAAGGCAAGTCGACAACTCCGCCGTCACCACCACCACTGGACTTCAAATTCACCTGCCCCTGAGGCCCCACCAACTCCTCGCTGCTCGGGAACTGCTGAGGTGGCAGCGGCTGTGTCTGAGCCTGAGCTTGAGTAGGCCCCACCACCACCTGCTGTTGCTGCTTCCAGTATCCTCCTCCTCCTCCTCCCCCACCCTGATCTGATCTCTCATCATCCGAAAACACCCTCTCCTTATACTCCCCTCCGCCGACCGCCGCAACCGGAATGATCGACACTGGCATAGGCGGTGGCGACGACATCACCATGAACCCTCCTCCATCCTCGTTCTTCCCGGGCCCACCCAGGCCTATCTTGGCGAGCTGATCCTCCACCCCGCCCCCTCCCTCCACGTGGGCCTTAACCGGCGTAAAATTCCCGAGGGACGGTGTCGACGAGGTCGACCCGAACGAGGAAGTCGTCTCCATCATAGGGGAGTCCGGCACCGAGTGAACCTCCTGCCTCTTCCCTCCTCCCCCGCCCCCCTCGGCCGCGACCGGATCGTCCAGCCCCAACAAACAATTCACTGATGACGCCGCCGAATCCGAGAACCCCCTATCCAGCCCATCGCGGTGGGTCCCATTCAACGCCAGCAACCAGTCGTCCGACTTGTTCCCCACCTCGAGCAGCGACACCGACGACTCCGGCTTCAGCGGGAACAGGAACAGCCGCAATCTCGAAGATGACCCCGAACGACCGGTCGTCGGGGCGGAAAGTCGGTCGTACTCGTCGAACATGTTCTCGAGGTCGTCGTCGGTCGTTAGGGAGATGAGGGAGTCGAGGTCCTCGGAGGGAAGCTGGTACTTAAGCGCAAACGGCCGGCCTCCGAAGAGCGACGACGAGAGGCGGGCGGTGAGGGAGGCGGCGGTGGTGGCACTCCGGTCGACCACCACGAGGCGGGTCTCACCGCCGACGTAGCAGAGGGACTTGTCGTGGGGACGGGGGAGTATCCTCCCGCCGTAGGAGCACATAAGACGGAGCTTCTGGGGAGGCGCGTGGTCTTCCGCGTCGGCGGCGGGGGCGCGTGGGGATGGGGAGGAGTCAGGCGGGGGATCCATTAGAGAGAGGAGGAGAAGTTTGGGCTTTTTGGGGGATTGGAGAGAGAGAGGAAATTGGGGGCAGCGTGAGGCGGGTGGTTTTATAGGTAGGCGACCAGTAGTCCAGTACACACACCCACATGCCCTCTCCCTCTCTCTCTCTCTCTACTACCTGGTCACTAAAGTGCTATTCCAGCTGTCAATTTGGGGTTTTCAGTTTTTATTTTATTTTATTTTTTCTGCCTAGTGCAGCTGTAGATTATATTTTATATTTTTTCAGGATAGGTACTGTTTGACGGCTGGCCTGGTTTTCCAACTATATATTCTTTTGCAAAAGTAGTGTAGTACTTATAATTTTTATTTAAAATACTTATAGTTCAACTTCAACCGAGGTAAATGATATTATTGGATGAATATTATTTTAGAATAGACTCCCACAATAATTAACTATAGTACAGAAATTAAAAATTAATTTTGCGCACCGTTTGCTGGATTTGGGGAATTAGTTTGGCGAGTTTTTTACAAATCAACTTTTGTGCTAATTTAATGACTACGATTAATTTAGCGTGTGCAGACGGAAGTGAATTTAACATTGATAGAATTATTTAATTTTTTAGAATAAGCTTTGTTTGGGTTATTCTTGGTAAAACGTTCCATTATGAATTATTTTTTTCCGGTACGTTTTAAGTCAAGTCTTGGTCACTGGACTAATATTTTTTCAATTTAGCAGGAACGGAAAATTTCAAGAAATAATTAAACATTCATTTTGGAGTGGGCAAGTTTGTTTTTGCAAAAGTAACATGCACAAAAAAATATCAATTTACATCCTTTTTTGGGAGGGCCTAAAAGATGAAATTATGAGGAGGAAACTGTGGACTGACTGTCGGATGGTATTTGACAGCTAACCTTTCACTGATGGGTTGGGCCTCTTTGTTGTTTAGTGTATCTAATTATCTAAAGACTAAAGTGAGAGATACAGATACTCGGACATGGAAAATCATTTAATAGCTACTAACCAAGCATGACCTTAAATTGACAGTACTAACCCATTTTTGCCAAAGAAATCATAGATTACGAAATTCCATAATTAACTTTCTTGATCCATTTTCAGGTATATAAATGCGCAAAAATTTTGCAATTGGATTATGATTTTTCCCCCCTCCCCGGAAAAAAAGGAGAGCTTACTATATACCCAGAAAAGGGACGAGTCAAATAGAGTATTTTTTTTTAGAGAAAGTGGCGCGAAGCCTATATATAAAAAGTCAAGTTACAACAAAGACAAATATAATACAAGCAAACCGAAAAAGACTCAAAACATGACCGAAGCTAGCGATGTGGCACAGGGTGGAGTCGAGGAGCGATCGAACAGACACAAAGGTCAACGATCGAGGCGGGATTCTACCGAAACTAAGTTCGGCAATAAAACTCACGACAAAGTCGAGAGGACAACTGAGAGTTAACTCAGCAGAATGCCAAGGTCGACGTAAATCGATCGAGGCAAGATTCTCCACACGCAAGCAAAGGACAAGCATCGAGATCCTAACGGAGCTCAAAACAAAGCAACAAAGACTCAAGCGAAAGCCACAGGAATAAAACCGACAGAACACGAGACCGCAAAACAGGAGAGTCTCAGAGCGACAAGCAAAACACCAACAGAAAAGAAAAACACAGCCAACACCTAAAACAGGCCCAACCAGCAAAACCAAAGGCCCTACAACCAAAGACCAAACAAGCCCAAAAATCGCAATCCAATCAAGCCCAAGAAACCGGGCCTAGCAAGCAAGCCGACGCTGAGGGGAATGACCACGCTGAGGAAGAGGACTCTGACAGAGGCCGCCACGGACTTGTGATGGTTGAAGCTGAGGTAGAAGCCGGCCACCCACCGCAAAACAGCATCGACGCTGCCCCGGGCCACACCAAGAGCGGCTGAACGCACAACGGCTGAACGCACAACGGCTGAACGCACAATAGCATGCTCACCTTGAATGCCACCACCAACGGCTCGGCAGGAGAGGTAGCAGCTATAGCCACCGTCATGTGCTTGGGCTTGGGCTTTGTAGAAGCTGACTTCATCTAGGGATTGGACGGCGACGAGGAAGGCGGGGGCAAGGCAGAGGGCTAGGGCGGCGAGTTAGGCGGTGAGGGACGGAGAGACTGCAGGATAGGGAACGACGAAGGGGAAGCGAGGATGGCGGAGAGGAGGGCGGTGGCGGATGTACAGAAGGCGAGGAGATTGGCTCCACTGAGGGAGAGATAGGCTCCACCGAGGGAGAGATTGGCTTCACTAAGGAAGAGATTAGATTAAGAGAGGAAGGAGGATGAAGGAAGAGCGGAAGAGAGGAAGAGGAAGAGGAAGCGGAGGGAAGGGGAGGAAGATGGAGAGGAAGGGGGAGGGGGAATTCATAAACCGACTCTCATGGGGATATTTTAGCCAAACAGAGTATTGGCTCCAACAAACATCAACGGACACGGCCCTCCAATTGTCCATGTTGTACATTGTTCTTCCGCTTTCCAAGGATGAAAAATATCTCCAAACACGCACTCACGCGCCATGCCCCCATCGCGTGAGACCCGAAGACAGTTGTTTATTTTCTACAAATATTTTTCGAGCCTGAAAAATTATGTTATGGTATCCTAAAAAATTACTTTAATACCCGGTTAAAAATTTATCAATTGAGTCAAACCATACAAAATTATCATTAATTAGATCTACGGACAACTGCCCAAACTCTTCTCGACCTGCCCGAACTCTGCCCGATCATGTTCAACACATAGACTTGACACGTCAGCATTCATCATGTCGCACCACATGGACATCATCTCTCCCCTTCTCGTAGTTAAAGTTACTTTTCCTTATATTTGTTACTTATACCTAGATATATTTATATATAATTTAATATAGTTTTATTAAAAATGGTTTTACAATTTTGTTCAAGATTAACTACTTAAAATATAATTTTGACACAAATTATAATTCAAGAGTTAAACCACAAATTTTTATAATGATAGTAATTAATCTTAGCTATATAATTTTTATGTTGCCATATTCTCTGAACACAGAAAATAAAATAATCATCAATTTCGGTATAATAGAAGTAAGGTACGATTTCGAGTCTAAATTTAACGAGGATTAGATAAATCTCTATTAAAAAAATTAAAGAATAATGTCTTACTTTTATGTTATAATTGCTATTCTAGTATTAATTAAAAAAAATAGAAAATACACATATGAAAATTGCATAAAGTAGAATAAATCATTAAAAATATCACTTAATTCTTCAAACCATGATGATTCCAAATCTATTTTTTTAAATAAAAAATCACATATACTTATCAAAATTCATGTAATGATTGCATGTTTTAACAAAGAAAAGTAATTTGAAATATTAAATATTAGTATCTATTTCAATATTAGAAATATTTAAATGACAATTAATTAATAAGCAAAAGAGCCACCGCAGTCATGATATTCTCCAATTCAGAGACCCATCTTCAATGTGATTTGAGTTTCTGACTAGGCTGTTCGAGGTGAAATTTGTCGAGGAGAAGGACACGAGGAGGCGTCGTTACACAATGACTATCAAGTTTGTTAGTGAACTTAGGCTCAGGCAGTTAAAATAGTATTTGCAAGAGAATATGTGCCCAATGCCATGAGATATTTTACAATGCATCATAGTTAAGTTCTTTGTCTATGAATTAGAGAAATTCTGATGATTTTTTTTTGTGTATATTATTTGCTAGGTATCATGATAATGTTGTTGATATTAGACGGGTTCAGCACATCGAAAAAAAATTAATTTTTTTAAATTGGAATAATTTTTTAAAAAAATTATAAAAGTTATACATATAAAAAAATGATAGACCAAAACAGATTTTTTACAAAAATTTTGAAATATTGATAGACAAAAAAATATGTTAAAAAATTGTTAAAATTTATTTATCTAATATCAATTATATCTTTAAATATTAATAACCATAAAATATTTCCACTGAATTCAATCTCTACAATTTTCGAGAAGACAAATTACTATTGCTAGGACTTTTTTTTTGAGTGGCTATTGCTAGGACTTAGGAGCGTGGTATTGGGTGGGGAAGATTGGAGTGGTTTTGGGCTGGGGGATTGGAGCGCGGTGTCACGGGCTAACTTTACGAAGGCCCGATCTGCCCGCGAGGGGCGATATTGGCGTATGGGGGTTAACCCCAAAGCACACCGAGAGGAGCTTTCTAGGGAAGCGTGAAGAAGCTTCCAGCATTTATTACCTCGGGTTTTGGAGCCGCCACAATTATTGTAGTAGGTTGTAGGCTTTTTGACTTTGTAGGTAAAGTAGCATTTATTAGGTTGGCCGGTACGCATTACGATGTGAGCAGTACGGGTTACGAGGCCATAGAAGTTGTATATATAGGGGTGCTCCCCTTCATTTGTAATCACCCAACTATTTCTTCAAGTATTCCCTCTCTTGTTTAAGCTTACTTGTGTTGGGCCACTCGTGGGAGAGTGTCGAGAGAGAGAAAGGCTTACTTAGGCTCAGAGGAGCTTAAGGCCGCACGGCGAAACTAGCGAGGGAAAGTTTCCGCCCGTGACAGTTGGTATCAGAGCAGAGTTTTGATGGCTTCGTGGAGAAGGAACCAGTCGGAGGAAGGCTGTCGTTCCAAGAAGCTAGAGGGGATGCCTACCGAGGTGATGGTGGTGTCTCGCAAAGAGGAGTCGGGACCTCACGATGGAGAGGCTGCCTTTAGATGGAGAGTCCTAGAGGTGAAGCTTGGTGTTCGAGATAGTTGCGAGAAGTCGGAAGAGGAAGTCCAACGCATTGAGGAATGCCATATCGAGGATGGTGGGTTCCAACCGAGGATGCAAGGGACGGTCGACAAAGCAGCTAGCACCAGGTCAAGCGAAATCGACGAGGTATGCGCGACGAACCTTGCTTGTTCATTGAGTTCGGATTATGATGCACTAGGAGAATGTGCGCTAGTCCGAGAGTTTGTGCGCGAGGAAAGCGTACGAGAGTATGTGCAGGAGATCTGCGATGTGATCGAGGGTGTAAAGGACTTAACAAAGGAGGTGTTGTTAAGTACCTTCCTCGAAGGATTGGAATTTTGGGCCAAGGAAGAAGTGGAACCTTGTGTGCTAGATTTCCAATCAGCGGCAAAACATGTCGACTCTTGGATGGGGACTCGAAGATGGCCAAGATGGCGAAGATGGCGTAGGAAGGAGCCCATGTGTGCCATTTGCGGAGAGCTACACCGGATGCTTCATTGTCCAACGAGAGCAAGGATGCTAGCGTGGATCCGAGAAAGCGAAGAGCAAATGGTGGTGGCACGCGAGATACGCAAGGAGGGAGTGGTCGCCGATCCACCCGATCGTAAAAAGTCTTTGGGAGAGTTCCGAAGACAAAATCAAGAGGTGGTGCGCCAAGAGTTAATATGGAAGTGTACTGTTTGCGAAGGATCGCATCGAGTGCGCGATTGTCCGGAGAAGCCGAAGCGTGAGCCGAAGAGGAGATGCTTCATTTGTGATGGACCTCACAAGACGAGTGAGTGTCCAAAGAAGGCCGAGTTATTCTTTGGTCGCTCGAGGCAAGTGGAGGAGCCAGAAGAGTCCGAAGAGTCTGATGAGGAGCAAGAAGCATGCGAGGAAGAGCATGTGATGCTCGAGGAGAAACATGAATTGTGCAAGGAGCAGCACGAGAAGTGTGATGAGGGGCGCGAAGCACGCGAGGAGATGCATGCAACGCCCGAGAAGATGCACGACATGTGCGAGGAGAAGCACAAGGAGTGCGAGGAGGAGACAAGGTTGGTGTCCAAGGAGGGCATGATTCCGAAGGAGTTCGCGGGCGTCGTCGAGGAGACAGATGGCGTTGAGACCGTGGAGTTGGCGAAGAAGCTCCCACCTGGAGGATGGGTGGAATCTCCGGAGTTAAAGGAATCGCGAGAAGCCCCGATGGAGGAGCCATCGCTGGTACTCACTGATGCTTTTGGTTGCAGGGACGTGACCACAAGCAAAGAGATCGAGCAGGAGGAGCGAGCTCGGACGTGGATTGAAGAGTTGAAGGGAAAATCATCGAAGGAGTCGATGCATTCTTTCCCGTACCACGAGAAGCCTCCTGGGGTGCCATGGAGTGCACCTGAGTCACTCATCACTTGCAAGGTGCCGATGGAGAAGAAGGAAGAGATGCCTTCGGGAGAACTCCCGGCAATTCAAGTGAAAGAGGAGAGCGAGTGGGTTGCGGAGAAGCCAACCCAAACTATCGAGTTGGACGAGGTGAAGCCAACCGAGGAGATCGAGTTAGAGGATGACTCGAGGGGAGCAATTGAAGACGCAAGGATAAGCGACAAGATTGCAAGGGAGAGCCGTGAAGTAAGAGATGCAATACGGCAAGAGGGAGATCGAGGAGGAACCGAAGTACTCGCAAGGATGCCAAGTTCACTCGAAGTCAGCCGAGATGCAAAGGATGCAACGCGGCAAGAGGGAGATCAAGGAGATACCGAGTTGCTCGCAAGGTTGCCGAGTACACTTGACGATGAGATTCACCAGGTGGTTGCGATGGAGCTCGGAGAGGAGTTGATCGCGGAGTCATTGGAGGAACTTCCACTTAGGAGAAGGGTGGACCACAAGTTCGTGAAGTGGAAAGATGGAGCAGCGAGAGGAACCGCGAAAGCTCACGAGTTAGTGGGTTGGTTCGTTGAGTTGACGAGGGAGACGTCAATCGATGGTGAAGCTGCAGATGCCTACGAGGAGTTAGTAGGTCGAGTTGCTGAGCTGACGAGGGAGCTTCCATGGGAGGATGGAGCCGACCTCACGAAGGAGTTGGCCAAAGCGGGATATCGCAAGGCCGGGACGGCTGCTATGAGCCAGCCGAAAGAGAGTTTACTCGATGAAGAGGGCATGTTCATACAAAGTGATCCTCCCGATGAGAGGTGGGTCACGATGCGAATGAGGAATTCATGCCGCAATCGAGAAGAAGATGGGTTGCGAGGGCTCATCAGGGATGGAGAACATCCCATGGTGCATTGCGCAAATAGGTGGGGGAGTGTGTCGCAGGGAGAACACTCTACGACCCACTATAGCGAAGAGGCACTGAGGCAGAAGGACTTCCAACAAGAGATGGAGGTCATCGAGGAGCTTGACGGAGAGGAGAATCGTCAAGCCAATGCTGAGCGAGAAGACTTCCCACGAGAGATGGAGGTCACTTGGGCGCTTGATGGAGAGGAAGACTGTCAAGCCAACCCACGGAGAGACGCGATGCCAGGTGCGGAGAAGTACTTGGTGCATTGGAAGGGAAGACCAAAAAGGCAACGAAGAAGATTGCCAAGTTTCGAGCCGCGACGAGGGCGTCGCGAGATTAGGTGGGGGAGAATTGTCACGGGCTAACTTTACGAAGGCCCGATCTGCCCGCGAGGGGCGATATTGGCGTATGGGGGTTAACCCCAAAGCACACCGAGAGGAGCTTTCTAGGGAAGCGTGAAAAAGCTTCCAGCATTTATTACCTCGGGTTTTGGAGCCGCCACAATTATTGTAGTAGGTTGTAGGCTTTTTGACTTTGTAGGTAAAGTAGCATTTATTGGGTTGGCCGGTACGCATTACGATGTGAGCAGTACGGGTTACGAGGCCATAGAAGTTGTATATATAGGGGTGCTCCCCTTCATTTGTAATCACCCAACCATTTCTTCAAGTATTCCCTCTCTTGTTTAAGCTTACTTGTGTTGGGCCACTCGTGGGAGAGTGTCGAGAGAGAGAAAGGCTTACTTAGGCTCAGAGGAGCTTAAGGCCGCACGGCGAAACTAGCGAGGGAAAGTTTCCGCCCGTGACAGCGGGGTCCGGGGATGATAATGGAGGGTTCCATGTAGATGCATCGCTGTAAAGTAACAGCAACGGCAGGGTAACCTTGTCCCAACTAACTACTTTGGTCTTCCTTATTCTGGAAAAAAATTACTGCCCCACTGCACAACAAACCGCAGTAAAGACTCGAGACCTTGGATTAAATTAGAATACTAAATACTCCTCAAATACTTTTGCCTAGGAAACTACTTTATAATATAGAAATGTTTGATTGAGTCATAGATTTTCCGGTTAACGTTTTAATATTTGAATAAATGTTTTCCACAAAAATATCCCTATTAAATTTAAAAACTAAATAGAAATGTGAAATATCACTATTTTTATGCTATTTTGTGATTTTTTTAAGAAAATCTTAAATAAAAATGTTTTCCTAGTTATACTTGGGATTGCTTTGTGATACACTAAAGTCGTGTTGAAATCAATTACTCTGTTGATTTTGAGAATATCTAAAAAATATAATAAAATCTCGACTATATCTAAATAGATATTGGAAAACTACAAGAATAAAAAATAATCTCTAGTATTCATTAATACATCAACTATCTGAAATAATAAAATATCATATTTATAGAAAACTTAAAATAGTATTTTTACTGTGATTGAAATTCTTTATAATAATTAAAATATTATAAATAATTACTAATTTAATATCATTTGTTATCTCCACAATAAAAAAGAATTAACCAACAGATTGTTAAATAGAGAAACCTTTGGTCAAATATTTGTAAACCACGTGTTACTAAAAATCAAATCAGTTGCGGATTTTGAGCATCGAGGGACTATTGGAATCTTTTTAATTTTGCAGAGGTAAATATAGCTTTCTCCTGTACTAGTTGGTCAGTAGCTATCATAGGAATTTATAGGGCTGTTCCACCAGTGGAGCTGACTAGATATGATGCTCATCTGACTTGGTCTTGACGAAAGTATTACGATTTACTAAATTAAGATATGGTGCTGTCGGATACTTCAAATTTCCTATTTCAATTCACAGCGTACAGGTGCTATTGTTCAGACTAATTTGTGCTGATTGTAAAATGATTCACAATTAGTTTGTATACCATGATTAATGGAGTACAGCAAATTTGCTAAAGCATACAGAATTAGTTGAAATAAATACATCTTGAAATAAAAAAAAATATACATTATTTGAAAAATTATTCCTGAAATGAAAGTTGAATCCTAAATATTTTAGTAAAAAATAAAAATTTAAATATCAAATATGGTGATCTTATTTTGGATATCAAAATAATTTAGAGTAAGTGCATTTTAGTTTCATATAATCGAACATTCTACCAACGATTCAACGTTTGAAATTTGTAGAACATAATTACAAGCAAAAATTGACCTTTATAGTGGCCACCTTGCATGGATTAGAGGTTGACTTGGATTAAGAATTGCTAATAGTTGATAGATTGTGACATACTATATACCTTTTTTAACATAATAATAAAGTGGACACGCAACGTTTTGTTCGACCAAATGTATTATATATTATCCTAATTCTGAATCTTAATCCCCTCACTTCATAAGCAATTCTATAATGTCAAAAAATTTGGTTCGTTTAGTCTGTCATTAAAAACAAACAGCGTGATATGCTTTGTTTTTTTTAATTAACATTATGACATACATAATATTACTTTTCACACTGAGGTTTGAAATAAAAATTTTGAATAAAATTTGCTTTGATAATATGTGGTTTGACAAATGAAATTTAAACAATAAAAGTTGATGGAAATATATGGTGTTATTGGGGTTGGCATACAGTTTAGGGGACAGAGCAACAAATAAAAAATCCTGGTTTTGGGGCCCACCACCCTTTCTTTGGGGAGCAGTCATGGCTCACCACTCCATTTGCAGCAGTAAAAAGAAAATTGGCAAAATGTAAAGCCCAAGCCAACAACAACAAGTCAACAACACACCAAGATGTCGTCAAACGCACAAAAGCTGCCCTGCCCTCCATTTTCAGTCCCTCTTCTATTTATTAACTAATTAATAGACAAGAGCTGAAATCATCAAATGATTCAGAAATAAAAAGACAAGAGTTCCTATGTGCCTGAAAAGAAGCTCGGAGAAGTTGGTGAGATGATTTGGACTATGGGCCTGGAGTTGGGCATCGGAGTTTTTGGTATCCGAAGAAGTTAGGGTATCCGCTCCCGCCCTCTCTCTTCTCCTTTCCCTCCACTTCCACAATTTGTCAATTTGAAGGTTTAGTAGTGAACGTCCAGCCCAACATCTTTATTCGTTGGGCCTGAATTGGGTCCGTGGAGTTACTTAAGCAAAATCGTTGGGCCTGGTTTTAATGAACTTTCAAGTTCAATAATCCCCTTACCAACCAAAACTTAAAAATCATACACGTGTGCCGGAGGAAGATTTTGATTTTTACCCCTTTATTGAGTTCGAGTTATTAGAATTATTAGCAGTGTTAAATGTTCAATTTAGTATATAAGATTGCAAATATTATTTAAAAAAACAAACTGAAATAATCATGGCTAACTCAATAAGTAGAAAATGCGACCATCGATAAACCTGCAGCCAACTTTTTTCAGATACATATCCGCATAAGTTAGATCGATACACTAAAGCTGTTTAGGTTCAGATGTCATAAGCAGTTCTAGCGAACAGGCAGAACTAAAAGCAAGCTCCTTCCCACAATGGAAACTCTCAGACCCCAGGGAAGATATCATCAAAGTCAAACATCGTAGTCCATCGAGCCATCCAAGTCATCATCGTCCGTCCAAGTCATCATGGAGCCATCCAAGTCACCATCGTCCATCGTCCATCGAGCCATCCATGTCATCATCGTCCGTCAAGACAACCAGGTCGTCATACTCATCTCCATCAAAGTAATCATATCTATCTCTTGGATGAACGTGAAGGCTTAAATCCTTGATCCTCTCAGCACATACTTTTCCTAGCCGCCCACTAAGATTGAGATTGAAACACTGCCGCAAATCGAGCGACTCGAGGTGTGGGCAGGCATCCATAATTGCCTCTAAGCCATCATTTGTCAGCTGGCTCCCATACAACTGCAGGTGCACTAGCCCAGGCATGTATTTTGCAATTGCTCGGGCCTCTTCGTCGTGCAGAAGATCCTCCACGCAAAGGCATCTTTCCCAATTCATCTTAAACGTTTTGAGCAGAGGACAACAACTGCCAAAGGCTTCGATAGTCTCCAAGGAGGCCTTGTGGTATGAGAACACAAGCTCCTCCAAGAGATGGACTTTACCAGCAACCGAAGCCAACGCTTCATCCGACAACCTATAGCAGGATGCAAGCTCGAGATGCTTAAGTTGACTCGATCTACGCATCAGAGAATCCAAAGCACACACCAAAACCAGACGTCAGCGACTCGTACACAGATTGAGAAAAATACAAATACCCTACCCTAGACCTAGTCAACCCATGGAGTAAGAGTAAGATGCAACTAGTATGAGCATTGCTGCCATCCCTACTTCCAATTTTATCATTCTTCGAATCAGCAAGCAACGAAAGAATAAATTAAAAAAGAAAAGGTAAATGAAGAGGAAAAAGGGTAAACCGCTCGGCAATATAGAGGAGGAGGTTGTCATCGGCGAAGTGACTGATGCCGATGCCGACGAGGCCTCCCTGGGAGAGGTCAACGGCGCGGCGGCAGAGACTGACGTAGTCAATTAGGACGTTGCGGTTCTTGAGGATGAGCATGTCCACGTGGCGCCACATGGAGGGTTCCCTGCATATTCCTCTCCACGCGGTGCACACAAATTGCACGCTCGTCAGCACGTCCACTGCCCCAACCCTCCGCAGTATCGCCGCCGCCACGTCACGCGGCAGATCCAACCAGTTCCTCGACGGTGCTTCGGGTTGCGGCGAAAGCTGTCGTCGGTCGTCGTCGCTTCGCCAGTCCATTTGGGATTTCGCCCTCTCTCTCTGTCTCCTCCACTCTGCGGTAAAGAGGCGAGTCTCTTTCTGTGCCCGTTGGGCCTGGACTATACACTTGGGCCTGGACACGACTTGCAGAGTAAACATTGTTATCTTTTTAAGAAATGCAAACTCGAAATTAATTTTAATTTTTTCTGGTAGAACGACATTAATTTATTCACAACAACATTCTTATTAATTAATTAAAATCGTGTGCCCTTTTAAATTTTATGTGTTCTAAATCTGTTCCTATTATTTTTTAAATTTTGTTATTTGTTGGGGTAGTGGATAGTGTCCAGTTGTAGTCATTATCAGCTACCAGAGTAAATAAAGCTTGCACTTGGTTTTTTTCCTTCTCATTAATTTCTCAGATATCTTATATTCTAGAAAATTTAATAAAGTTTATCAGCGACTACACAAACTGATATCTTGATATAATTGGTGACTCGTGGATAAGTCATTCATATTTAATAGATTGGAAATATATATATTCCTATTTTTTATTTATTAAAAAGCGTGGCTATCTTCATAGATGGATTCTATAATCTATAAGTTTCAACGTATCGATAAGGATTGCTTTGAAAGAAACAGGTTCCTTGTAACAAAATTTTAATCAGCATGTCATCAGTGACAATACCTTATCATCTGCAATTCCGAAGAAGGAAATGCAAACCAGCACAGCAGAGGCCATTTTCCACGTCAGCAAAGGTTATGAAAGTTCCAGGTCACTAACTTACTTGTCTAACCCAATTTTCCAAGACAAAACAGGTCTAATGTACAAAGCTGTTCCAACAAAACTCACACCACCAATCGAAGAAGGCAATAAACTAAATCTCTTTAGGTTCAAACGTCCAAAAGAGCAAAGCAGTTATAGCGCACAGACAGAACACAGAGCCCATACACTCTCAAGTCCCAGGAAAGAACTCATCAAATTCAAGGTCCTCATCGTAGTAAAGGTCCTGAAAAGTAAAGTCATCATAGTCCTCCTCGGAGCAAAGATAGCCATCTTCATCTGAGTACCCTACTGGATCATCGGGAAGCCTCAAATTCTTTATCCTCAAATTCGTGTATACTGGTCATGGTATACACGGATTTTTTTTCTATATACCGTGACCAATATACCAATTTTTTTTATGTGTTGGTTTGTATCAGAAAACGGGAAAAAAATTAGTGTATTGGTTTGTTTGAATATCGGAGAGTATATAATTTATAAATGCCATCGCACTATCAAGTCAGAGGTTACAAATTACCCATTGGTAAAACTCCTTCCCTCCTTTAGAAGCAACCCAAGTTCGAACCCTTGCACAAGCAAGATTATTTTCATTTTCCTCGGCTTGGATTTATATAAGGTTCGATTCCCGCATCACCTCTTTCTTTGCAATTTTTTTTTTGGTTTTTTTTTTCCAAACATACAAAAATAATTGCATTTTTCGGCAAAAGAAAAAATTTTTGTCCAAAAACGCAAAAAAAAATGCGTTTTCTGGCTAAAAAAAAATTTCCTCCCTCTGACTCCTCTCCAAAGCCGTGAGCCGAGCCGTTTAGTTTTTTATGCACAAAACTGCACAAATTTATGCAATTTTGGACCGAACCCGCAAAAAATTATGCAGTTTTGTACAATCCAATATCGCAAAATTTTATGCGGTTTTGGCCCAACCTCAGATAGAAAAAACTTTTCCCGAGAACTCCATTTTCGTTATTCTTTTAAAAACCAACCCCTCTGCGAAAAAATACCCTATACAAATAGTTATTAATTTTATACTGGAATGTGATAAATTTGTTTGTTGAATGCACATCTCTACTATCTATTATCTAAAGATTGACGAAAAAAATTCTGAGAGTAATTTTATCTTATGATTTAAATCATCAATTTTTGTCAAATCTTTCAACTACTTTTACTGCTAGGTCAAATATTTTTCTGTGATTGTTAGATGTGCGAACTGCCTCAAAAGGTCGCGGAAGCTGCTGCTAACTATTTTCTGGAGAAAAGTTGTTGCTAACTATACAAAGGATAAATATCCAGTTAACAAAAGTCACGGTGTACACTCGTGAGTCGTGACTGTACACTCGTGATCTCATCATTTGGAAGCATATAAAATATGATGATCTTATTTTGGATATAAAATAATTTAGATTAAGTGCATTTTAGTTTCATATAGTCGAACACTCTAACAACGATTCAACGTTGGAAATTTGTAGAACATAATTACAAGCAAACATTGATCGTTATAGTGGCCACCTTGCATGGATTAGAGGTTGACTTGGAATTAAGAATTGCTAATAGTTGATAGATTGTGACATACTATATACCTTTTTTAACAGAATAATAAAGTGGACACGCAGCGTTTTGTTCGACCAAATGTAATATATTATCCTAATTCTGAATCTTAATCCTCTCTCTTCATAAGCAATTCTATAGTGTCAAAAAATTAGGTTCGTTTAGGTCTGTCATTAAAAACAAGCAGCGTGATATGCTTTGTTTTTTTTTATTAACATTATGACATACATAATATTACTTTTTCACACTGAGGTTTGAAATAAAAAATCTGAAAAAGATTGCTTTAATAATATGTGGTTTGACAAATGAAATTTAAACAATAAAAGTTAATGAAAATATGGTGTTATTGGGGTTGGCATACAATATAGGGGACAGAGCAACAAATAAAAAATCCTGGTTTTGGGGTCCACCACCCTTTGGGGAGCAGTCATGGCTCACCACTCCATTTGTACCAAAAAAAAAAAAGAAAAAAGAAAATTGTTAAAATGTAAAGCCCAAGCCAACAACAACAACACACCAAGATGTCTTCAAACTCACAAAAGCTGCCCTGCCCTTCCCTCCATTTTCATTCAGTCCCTCTTCTATTTATTAACTAATAAATAGTCTACACCGATCGTATCGTATCGTATCGTATTGATACGAGCAGTGTCCTTGCCAGCCGGGTCTGCTTCTCACCATCTCCTCCTGATGCGGGCCATCTCATCTAGACAAGATAACCTCATCTAGGTTCACGTTACCTTTTTTCTATTTGACCACATTTAATTTGGAATACAACACTTCTAGACTATGAATCTAGACTCTTGTCTTTTATGTTTCTAAAGCCTATAAAACTAAAGGCGTTTGTAACAGTTGAAATCATGAAATGATTCAGAAATAAAAAGATAAGAGTACCTATCTAATAACCTTTGGTTATTGAGTGGAGAGAAACTCTCAAAACAATATTTCAGCAGTACCTGTAACAACCCTCATGCCGATAATTCAGCAGTCAAATGCAAAAATAGCCTCTTTCCTTGCAGGTGAAATAAAACGGCCAGCAGTGTCTCGATTCGGGGATATGAGAGAGGTTAATCACAAAATCACAAGTTTGAATAGATGGCCAGACATTAAACCAGGTCCTAGCAAAGTGTATAATATGTTTTTTTCTTTGAAGGAGAAGAAGGTCCTCGTAAGCAGGCTGCCGATTTAAGGTTAGCCTTGTTGGGTTAGCACATATTCGGAGAAGTTCCATTAGATTTAGTGGATATGAAAGAACAGGAAGAGTTTGGTAATCTTTCTAACAAGCCGCTGAAGATCATACAACCAACGAGTTTGTTGGCAGCTGATTTTGATCTCGAAACACCTGAGAGAGTAAAAATTGCTGTGTGTTACATAGCATGTACTTACATGCGGTTGTACACTAAATCTGCAACCAATTACTCTAAAATAGGAAACCACATTCAAAGAAGGTTTGAGAACTTTTATGGGTTTCCATTGCCTCTGTCTAATTTTCACCCGGATGATGAGACGATAGTGACTGTTAAGGCTCAACTAGAACTGAACACGATACTTCGTGCCACATTTTACAACTTTCTGTATGCCGGAGAGATCTGTCCACAAGGAGCAAACCTGGAAAAGTTTCTATATGAGATACATGTTGCCTTCACAGGTCTTCACCCGTACACCTTGTTTGCTAGATGTATGGAAGTTTTTAGAATACCAAATAGAGAACTTGCTGAAAATCTCTGTAGCAAGAATATAGAGCCTGAACTAAAAGCTATTGCTGATGTTTTCACTCACATTGCTGACACTGCGCAGGATGATTATAAGTATCAAATGTGGAGGTTTGCCAGAATCTTTGACCATAATTTTCTGAGCATTTTGCAAACAAAGAATTGTATACAGTTCACTATGATTCTTGCAAACCTCCTCAGCATTGCTGATACTACAAGACACAAGGATGTCTTGAAGATTGCACAAATAGAGGGATCTAGCAAGGAGCTGAAGCTCATCTGTAGAAGATTCGCAGAAAGGGCCAACGTCATATTCGCAAAGATGAACTTCACTGATAACTATGCCGGTCTTGCAGATACCTTGATAGACGCTCCCGAATAGTATCAGAAGTTTGTTTCTCAGTTATCTTTTGGATTGTCTTTATAATACCTACCTTTTTTATAAATAAATAAAAAAGCTTTGGTTATTGAGTGGTGTTGAGTTTCTTCTTTGTCTGAATGTACGATATCAATCCTTCTCGTCCGTTCGTACGATAACGAACTTGTCCACTCTCCGTTTTATTCTACATCAGTTGGTATCAGAGCAATAGTTCGCACTACTTTTCTACAAGTTGCAGTCTTTTCTACAACTAGCCCGAGGTAGTTCACTCATGCTTACACAGGAAAAGGCCAACAGCAGGCACCAAGTACCAACAAAGGAACTAGTTTACTCAATTACCATCTGGATTTAGTTAATTTCTGACTGGGGCACTCCTATAGAAAGCAAACCTGATGATATATACGGGCTTCTAAAGTTCCTTAAAGCCAGCCCTTTTGACCATTATAGGTGGTGGAACGATGTGATGAGAGATCCATACGAGGTTATAACTTATAAGTACATGTACAACCTGGATAGCACACACAAAGGGATGTCCGTCAACATACACTGTACGAAAACATATAAAGATGAACGTGATTCACAAAACAAGATCTTGTCCGGTCTTAAACTTTATTAGAGAATAACATATTCTTATTTCTACTAATTAGAGGGGATGGACTTATAGCCTAACAACATAATAAGATATAAATATGTATAAAATCAATAATTTAAATCTTAACTCAATCGTAATATTAAAAAATTATTTGTCAAAAAAATATGCAAATACATGTATGTATGTGTGTGTGTGTATATATATATATATATATATATATATATATATATATATATATATATCATCCATAACGAAGAGAAACCAATAGAAATTCATCAATCAATCCTTCAAGCATGACTAATTTATTTATAGTACATGTTCCAATTTCTACTCTAACTAATGTAGAATTGGGGAAAATTTTAAATTTTTTATAGGTAAATATGCTTTATAAAAAATTTAAAACTTAAATACTAATTAGCGGAAAACTAAAAATCTATAGAAGCTAACAGACTAAAGGTATATAAAAAAAAACAAAGCTAAATGACAAGATGAAAAAATAAACTAAATTTTTTCAAAATAAAATAGACTACAAGAAAATATATGATACTTTATGGAAATATATAACAATTGTATCTAATTTATTAATAAAAAATGTCAACTACCATGGACAGAGACTGTTGGTTCAGTGGGCTGTTGGATAGAAATTGTGAAGTGACACAGCTTCTTGTCCATTTGTTTGTGGACAACAGAAACAGCGACAGGAAAAGGGGTTCAATTCTTATATTTTCTAGAAAAGCACCCGGTTTCCCAAGGAGGAGAGACCAAACTGGAGTTATTGTTGGAAAACGAGAGAGAAGAATTGGTGAAGAAGAAAAGGGATTAAATAATGAAGTCAAAGTTGAGTTTATTGAGATGTATGGTATCACCGTATCAGGTTTGTAAAGAATTGGTGAGAAAAATAGCTCTCGCACTCATGTGGTAATCCGGATCCGGGTCTTCTTCTTCTGTTTCTGCTTCTGCTTCTGCTTCTTCTGCTTACGCGATATAGACAACCTCACAATTTTGTTTTCAAATAAAATGACCCTAACTAAACCGAAATTATAATTGATTTTGACTTAAGCCTACATTCAAACGGGAGAATCTCCTTTATTTCAAAAATCGGCACCAAGTCAAAATCTAATTAGAACCTCCTTGTTTTGCACCCATGTTTTGTTTGTTACAGTCACGTGGTTACCAGCGCAATACAATACGACTATCTCCCGTAGGGCTCCGTAGCACGACTCAAACTTTGGTTCGAGGTTCGTGGATAGAGTTTCTGTGTTGGTGATTCGTGTGTTCGAGGTTCGGCCAACAAGAAAAAGATCCATTACAGCCCGAGAACTTGGACAATGCATGTAACTAGCCTATTTATAATCGTTACAATGTGTATTATCTCACCGGAAGCAAGCAAGCAAGCAAGGTGGTGACCGATGAGCTGAGGTTTAGGCACCGCAGGATGCGCCGCAGCCAGCCACGCACGTGGAACCGTAGATGTCTGAGTGTGCATCCGTGGCTTTGCCCTTGGAAGCACCATCCGTGCATGCGAAAACAATGGCCGAAACTATTGAAATGGTGAGGAGTACAACAAAGAAAACAAGAGCCATATCGTTTGTGTCATCTCTTCCATCCCCTCTTATCACCATTTGGATCCGAAATCTAGTGGGCTATAAGAACCAGTAATGAGAAGAGTGTGTATATATGTTGGGAGAGGGTAATTGGACTGACCAGGTATCGGTTGAATTGACTGTGTGTGAGAAAGAGTATATATCGACTTTAGGTGGTAATGTTCTTGTGCTTTCTCGGCGGATTTTAAGTGGGTTAACTTTTCGGCTTTGGAGCTAAATATTCTACGCGTGGGGGAAAGGGTAGATAGAGAGCAAGGGGTCGCCAAAGTAATGTCTAATTTAGCCATAGATTTCATTTCAGTTAAATAATGTTATTCGTGTGCAAAATATATTATTATATTATCGTGAGAACAATCTCCTAAAATAAGACATAATAATTTTTTTTAAATGATAGTACTCACCTATGAACATCACTTTAAAATCATATAATGAGTTAATCGCTGTCACCATTTTACAAAGAACATCTTCGTGCTAATATAATATTAGATCAACTTTGTCAATTTCGTCTGGTTTTCATTAATTAAATGTTTATTTCTACGAAACAAGAGATGATATCGTCTATTTCTTCAAATGATAAGCGTATGGATAATTTTTCCTGGATATGGGTCAATGATTATCTTTCCCAACTCCGAATTTGTTGTATACTATTTGTTAGGATACTGCAGACTAATCATCTAGCTCCGAAAATGATAAGTATATGAATATAAGATTTTTTTTTAGATCCTATTCTAAATCTATTCTATTAGAAGATATGCTTAAGCCAAGGTTTTAACCTTGGACCTCCACTAAATGAGGTAACTTTTTTCCAACTCCGAAATAAATACATTAGTACGTTTTGCTGTATATTTTCTAGTTTTGTACATTAACGTGTCGATTATTAGAAATTCGAAATGAATAAATTTTTTTATTTAAGATTGTCGTATTCTCAAATAATTAAACTCCAGATTTTTCGACCAAGTTAAATTATCAAATACTTGCATGTAAATATGGTAGTTTGTTGGGCCATCAATTTTCTACGGTTCTCATAAAGCTGAAAGCGGTGACTCGAACTGCACTCAGGGGTGCACATGAACATTTAATTAAACATTAAAAAAGTACGATGAGAAGCCAAAACACGAGAAAGTGGTAACTCCATTAAGTCTTGCAAAATCATAAGATGTCATCCATAAATCTCCGACAAAATGTCTCTACGAAAAGAACCTTTTCAGATACCTCAAGAGCCACTTATTCGTGGAGCGATGGGAGTTGCAATCCATTAGTAGTGATTCAATGTATATCTTATCGGCACAAAGTATTGTAAATTTTAAATATATTCAGAATTCAAGTCTTAACATCATATAAAAATTTACTTTAAAAATATCTATTTTCCAACTATCATTGTTACAAGTAAGGCATTATAGTCATAATATTTACCTTGCATATTATAAAATGTATGTCAAACTCGTACGTACTCTTAAACGTTATTTTGGAGAAAGTTTTTCTTGTTACGCCTGGAACCTGAGGATGTTCGAGATTTGATGAATTCGGATTCCGAATTTATTCGAGAAATTAGATCGGACCAAGAGACAAAGAAGTGAAACGAGCAAGGTGGAACGAACCCAGCAAGTGATAGCTGCCCAGGAACAAAGAACAAGTGTCGGGCGCCAAGTAGCCTACAAGCGTGGCCGTATTATATATATATATATCACATTTTTATCCAATTTATTAATATAAAAATGTCAACTACTGTGCAGGTTTCTTAAAAACGACCCGGAGGTTGATCCGGAATTAGGTCCAACTTCTGAGTCAGCCAATCTGACCGGTCTGACTACTAGTTGGACCATCTTTTTTCTTCTTATGTCATATAGGTAAATATAAACTAATAATAATATAAAAACATATAAATATACCAAATTTCCGTGCAAACCGGATAGTTCGACTGTATTTTCCGAGGTAAATCGTCCGGTTCGACCAAAATTTGGCCGATCCAACCGTTCACCATTTTTACCCTAAAAATGACTCGAAATCATGCTCGATTCGTAGTCCGATCGATCGGACCGCATTTTTAGACCTTGCTACTATGGACAGAGACTGTTGGTTCAGTGGGCTGTTGAATGTGGAAGTGACCTCTCTCACTTTGGGCTTCCTTTTCATTACAGACTTTTATTACTGGGCTTTTAGGGATTACACCACATAGAAACGGATGAATCTTGTCCTCTAAGATAATAGTAATACCCATGTCCAACTAATAATACTTTATTCATGGGCCATTAAAATTAAAAGCTCAACATCATTTTTCCTAAACACCCGAATCATAATATTATAAGTTCTTGTAGCTTAAACGTAGCATCTATTTTTCTCATAATATCCACACTGGTTAGAGGTGGATAGAATCAATGTAAAGAGTTCTGATGCAACTCTCGGTACTTTTCCCGTCAGTAATTCCATCTCCACCCTTGTAAAATTCTTCCATGAGGCGAGCGAAGTTGACCACACGCATCAAGATCTCTAACGAAACCGTTGCAGATTCTCTCATTAACTCTTCGTTTACCGTCTTCCATGCGTCGGAAATCCTCCTCTTGAATTCTGATGATGTCTCCTCATCTGATAATGTGTGTTCTCTCTTGTAGCAACTAAATGGAGAAGTCACATTTCCAGTTTCCTCCTCACGCTTCATCACACGACACATACATATAAATATAGAGCAATAAAATTAGTAAGCGAATCGCGTATATCATGTATGTTATATTTGTTATGTGTGTTCACTTCGTTTCTGCTTCGCTAAAATAACCGAAACATAGAATTAATTAATGTACCTTGTGGCTAACCAATTCATTAGCAAGACGACCAATGACAGCAACAGCTTGGGCCATGAGAGGTTCTGTTTTTAACCACTGGAGTGCCTGGACAGCCAGTTCTCCCATCCCCATAAAGGCTGTTGCATGCACAAATCTTATCCCAGCTGTGACTAATCCATTCTCTAAACTCTCTCCAAAAGTTGGGATATATCCGTTTTTGATCCACTCGGCTTCTAGCATGTAAATTCTCGCCATTTCCAGCATCTGCATGGCCAACAGTTTTTTCCGTAAGAGCAAAAAAAATATTAGAATTTTCATATCTACCTTGTACTTTTCACTTATAAATCGGAACACAATAATTCATTGCAATCGACCTGGAATACTAAAGTAGCTTACAGAATCCCTTGTGAAGGACACGGCCATGGGTGTTCCATCCCGAGCATCGTGGTTTTCTAATTCGTCAAAAGTGTCCAAGTAGACCTTGTAGAGATACTTCATATATTCTCTCGGAAGCTGGTCGATCATTGTTCTGTCCCACCTGGAAACATTTGCATTTTAATGTGTGTGTATATATATGTATATGTATATGAATGTGTATATGAATATATAAGTGCACATATATATGTATATGTGTATATGCATATACGTGTGTGTATATGTATATGTGTATATATGTGTGTATATATATATATATATATATATATATATATATATATATATATATCCCTTTAGCATATATGTACTTTTGAGGGTGGAAAGTTTTGATCTTTTAACATATATGTATCTTTATTTTTTCGAATAAAGGTCTAGGTGTTTGATTAACTTCGATTTTGATGGCAACCAAGTCTTTTTAATATATTGGTGCAAATTTTTTGTTCACGCCAACCAATTTGATCTTGAAGTGGTTAAAACTTTTAAGGATGGCAAAATTATACTCACAAATTTTTATACAACGTTATAAGATTCAAATTCGAGATAAATTAATGAGCAACAAACCTCTCCATCGCGTCATTAAGAATGGGGAGTTCGTCAAAAGCGCCATGTGTATCATATATGTCATCAAGAATAGTGACAAGGTTGCACTGTTTGATGTATTCTGCACGAGCATAAGCATACTGAGGTTCGGAATAGATAGTATCACTCCAGAAGAAGTATTCCATTATTCTGTCTCTAGCGAATGGTAACTTGGAAATCAGGTCCTTGTCTTTCGACCACCTATATTAAAAAATAATTAAACCAAAAACCCCTACTTTCGGACAACACTTAAGAGATAACAACGTCACAATTAATAATATAACTCTTACTTGTAAATACTCCTTATCTCTTGCTGGTGTAGCAACTGAATCCGGTTGAAGTCCATCTTTGCGAAATAGAGCAACACATCATTCCGAGGCCCCGAATAACAGTGACATTTCTCGTAGAAGGAGATGAATTCCTTGGCTTTGAGCCTGGGTGGTCCCTTGTGCAACGGAATCTTTAGTGAACTGCTAATCTCATCTGCCCATTCTGGTCTCGATCGGGCCAAGGCCTCCAAGTGCGTCATTGTGAAAGTTAGGGCTTCTTCAAGAATATCTTCGCCTTGTGTGGAAAGGTGGGAAGCTTCAAACATGCTCAATAACCCTCGGAGATCACTGGTAAGGGAATCTTTGAACTTTCCCTTCTCGCTATCCTTGAACTTGTTAAAGACGTCTGTATCACAATTGAGCACATATCATAGGTCAAATTAAGAAATTATGAGATCCTAAAACCGTCGAATATAACAAGTCATATCGATTTTATTGAAAGTGCATCCGGGGGAGAAGTAACTAATGCTGCTTGTTTCAAACGCTCTTTTGCTATTGAGCTCCTCCCAGTTAATGTGATATAGTTCATAGCTATGGTGAGCAGTATACATTAGATCCATGAATTATTATTTAATTCTTACCACATGATATTTTGTGCCCGTGTTGTCTAAAAACTCGAAAAACAACCGCAATTGTATGCAAGTCATAGTTTTTCTTGTCTAGGAGATGAGGCTGCGAGTTAAAAATTTCATAAAGATGCTTTTCGATTTCAGCTTGGAAATGATACGCTAGGCCAAGACGGGATAGCAAATCAATGAGCTTAATTGTCTCTACGGCTTCACTTGATTTATCCATTAACATGGCCTTCGCCTTGTTCTTCAACAATTCGACCTCTCTATCGTACCATTCAACTTCCTGCAAAACGAATCACATAAATATATAGTCGCGTAGATAAAAACAGAAATGAAAATATGTAAAAGTGCATGACATGACCACCTTTTGATCGGATGGAATGGAAGCAAAGCGATTAGCCCAAATATCAGGTGGGAAGTGGACGACCGGACGAACTTGGGTCTCGCTTGTTAAAGGAACGCAGGTCACCGGTGCTCTACCGTCCATACCTAATATTGAAACCGACCGACACTTGATTGCCTAATTAAAGAAAATACCGATCGTATTTGTTCGGGAAAGAAGATGGTGGCACTTTCCCATTTTGGTTGATACCACCTTTTATAGTCACAATTTGGTAAAACAAAGGAAAATAAAAGTGGTCTATACTGAGTTGGCCTAACCACCTTAAAGTAATATATGGTGGACAAAATATTATATTGGAAAAAATAAGTGGTTTGGGTAAATTTATTAGTGTGGATGATATTGTCTTAAAATTTTAGGTTGGATATAAAAATTCTAATGATTTAAAATTTTATTTCACACCCTTGGAGCAATTAGAAAAAGAAAATGGGTCATGTTATTCAGCATCAAGCTATGCAATTGATTTCACGAGGACAACGATATGCAATAGGACAAATTACTCTTTAGTCCCTGTACTTAACATGATTCTTCTATCGAGTCCTTTTTTTCTCATAAATGAGTAATTCATCCTTGTTTTATTTAAAAATATTTGTCTGAGGTCCCCACCAGCCAAATCAGCCTCTTTTTTTATTTTGTCAAGTAAAATGACTTTTTTACCCTTCACAAAAAGAGAAAAGAGTCATTATTTTTGTCTTTTTATGAAAGGATAAAAGAGTAATTTCACATGTCCAAAAAATGAAAAAAATAGGTTCTGAAGTCAACCACGGACTCGAGACTAATTTTTTTTCAAAATACATGGACGACTAAATCGTTTATGAGAAAGAATGGACCCAATAGGAGAATTCGATTAAAACTAGAGACTAGGGAGTAATTTTTCCTATACAATAACTTCTCCTTAAAACTTTTATCGTCGTCGAATTGACGTCATTGACTAAAACAACGCAACCATGAATTGATCTAAATGAATGTTGTTACGTGGAAAAATAAGTAGAGCTGGACGTGTGAGCTGTTGCTTTTATTCCACGCCAAATTTTAGCCGCGGGGATTGTAATGGTGCTGGTCCAATGTCTATCTGATCGTAACGGAAAGTACTATTGGACATGTAGCCGCACTACAAAGGTGGGCAGCGATACACCTATTGTTCGCTATGTATGATTGTTATTCGTGTATGTGTTGATTAATAGCCGCACGACGTACCAATGATCTCTTGCTCTAATGATATAAAACGATCAGAGTTCAAAATTTTGGGCGTGACAAAAATATGATTATAATTGAAATTATTAACTTGTTAAAAATATATGTCAATCTAATATTAAATTATTAACTTGTTGAAATTATATTAGATTGATCATGCTGTTTAATTTTTTTGGAATGTAATACTATTAAATACTTATTGTAAAATTTTGTCACATTTAAAATGTCTCATCTTGCTCGACTTTAGAATAGTTCACCCGATGGTTATTTTGATACCAAGTGGTATAAAAAATTAAGAAAAATTCATTGTTGGTCCTTGGGGCGGCGAGACTAGGCTTAGGGACTAGGGCGATTGCATTCATCGGCAGAGGGGAGGGTACGGCATCGTTCAGGGCAGGGGTGGGGATGATACAGAAGAGAAGGAGGAGGAGATTGGGATTAGACGGCGTCGAGGGGATATTTTGGCCGACGCCATTATTTAGAAGCGGATGTTGGCTGGGAAGGAGAAAGTGGAGAGTAGGGTTTTTTGCAATCTATAAACACATTAGGAATTGAAATAAGTATTATTACAAACTCATGTCAACCTCTTAAACGAGTTCGACATAGTCTACCAAATTATCCGTAAAATGACGTCATTTTAATGTTCTAAATAAAATGACGTCATTTTTATGTTCGAAGTAGGATTTAACTCAAGGAGACCCCAAAAAATGTTGCAACCAAAATATTCAAATATCATTTCTAAAACATAGGTTATAGCATGTTTTATCGTGAAAAAAAAAAATTGAACTTTTCCAAGAAACTATAGAGTGAACCTGTATGGCTTGTGCCATGTCATGACGAGTGGATAAAGTACAACTAATAAAAAAAATTAGAATTTAGCGTGTAGTCAGGATT
>SOPF01028610.1:42710-76093 GCA_012979155.1 Hypericum perforatum
TATATATATATTATCGGTTACTTGGATTATTACCGAAAACAATTATCGCACATTTGAATGGCATAATATAAAACTATTACTGTATATATAGTCGTCTATCTATATTTAGCATAGCGGCACCGAGCTCTATGTGAATAAGGAGTTACCTAGCTACCCAATATAGTAGTATCCAATTTTGTGGCCAAAATATAAATAACTAGTGATAAAAAAAAAACAACAACTGGGCAACTGAGCATTAACCACAATGTTAGATTCATGGTCATTATTAAACGAACGTAGCATCAACAGAATAAAAAAGGCCCCCTACATATAAAATATATGTTTATGACACAACACGACACGATACGACAAGACACACCACACCGTTGTTTTTAAAAACATCAAACTGCATAATAAACACACAAGAACTTATTGGGATTCAATCTAAAGTGGAATTGGATTGATGAACAATATTCCAATGCTAGCCTCCATGAGCTTTCCATCCGTAGATGCATCTCCATCCTTGTAATGGATTTCCATGTTACGCGCGAAGTTTATGAATAACCTCAGGATCTCCAATGAAACAGTCTTAGCATGTCTCGTAAGCCCCTCATTTAGTCTTCCATGCGTCCGACATTTTCCTCACAAACTCGCAACCGTCTCCTCGTCTGATAAATTATTCTCTCTCTGTCTCTCTCTGTCTCTCTCTCTCTCTCTCTCTCTCTCTCTCTCTCTCTCTCTCTCTCTCTCTCTCTCTCTCTCTCCTGTGGAGTGTGAGGTTTCCTCCGATCGGCCATGAAGGCTATTGCATTCATATGGTACTCTCCTGTGGTGGTCACTCCCATTCCCAAACTCTCTTCGAAGGACGGCTGATGCCCACTTTTGCACTATTTGAGTTCCAAGAGATAACATTTCGCATTTTCCATCGCCTAATTGATTTAACACATCCAGAATATGACATTTTCAACGAGGGACCAAGTTGCACAAGATGGATAATTTTAGGTCAATTTTGAGATTTAGCAACTTACATAATTTATATCTTGTCACGGAGATAGCAATCGACGTCCCATTTTTTCGACATTAATTTTATTATAGAGTAGTTACACCATGAATTGGATATGAAGATTTTTTATACGATATAAATTTTTTAATACTTTTACCTTTCTTTTTTTTTTTTTTGAAAATGGTGAGTGATTAGCACTCCTGCAATAAAAGTAATCGGCCTTACAACCGGATATGTCTGGGAGTACCGACACCAATACAATCCAGCGATAAGAAAGAACAACACCCAGCAGGGGGTACATCTAACACATGACAACCTAAAGAAAAGTTAAAAGTGAAATTAGACAGCCAATCTGCCACTTGGTTGACTTCACGGTAGCACCACTTAACCTCCACTTGCCATTGCCGGCTGATGAGGTTTTGACAGTTCCTCACGAGGGTAGCTAACGGATGTTCTTTAGCCAAACCCTCGGCAAGACAACTCGCGACTATCGCCGAGTCAGTTTCCACGATAACTTTAGCATACTTCCTCTCCCAAGCTAAAGATAATCCACGCCACATAGCTCACAATTCAGAAGCCAGGGAATTGCATTCCCCAGTATTATTGACGAAGCCCACGCACCACTTCCCACACCAGTCCCGGATAACTCCCCCTCCACCAGCAGGACCGGGATTCCCTTTCGCAGCCCCATCTGTATTTAACTTCACCCACCCCTCCTCCGGGGGTTCCCACCTTACTAACACTTCACGTTTAAGCCGCCCATCCATACCAACTACCCCAACCTTTCCCCAGACAAGCGCGGCCTCCTTTGATTGCCTTAGTGGCAATTCTTCATCATAAGCGAGAAGGGGTCTATTGTCAAACACAATATCATTCCTCCATCACCAAACCCACCAGCAGGTATAGGCGAACAAACTACCCCAACATACACCCCTCACAGCTTCATTATCACTAGATAGGTTACCTTCAAACCAATCTCCATTTCTAATGCATCCGTGAAATCTCCATTTCTGGATCTCTGGCGTATGGCAACTTGGATCCAAGGTCCAGCTCTTTCTGCCACCTAATCATACATAGGAAAGTACTCAATAAAATAAATCACACATAAGAAAGTGTTTCAGCGAATTCATCATCATATCTTTATTGAATGGGATAGAAGCGAAGCGATCTCTCCATATCTCCGGAGGGAAATTGTAAAGGCGACAAGATTATTTGGGTCTCGCAAGTTGAAGGCAGCTATAATGCTATAGATGCCATGGTCAAGGAAACACTTGCTTTTACCTTTCCAAAAGAAAGAGAGCAAGGAAACACTTGCTCTTGCAATGGGGAAACTTGTTTGAGTAATTTAGAATGTGCGTCCCTTATAGTGATATTTTACATGGAGCAAACAGCCGACTAAATGAGTTTTAATAATTAAATAAAATAAAGACGAGCTACGGCAATTTTTTATAGCACTTGTGACGTTCAAATTTAAAAACTGAAAAAAATACCACTTTCAACAACAACAACCAATTTGGCATGATTTTGTTGGGTATTTCTTTAAAAAACATCGATTTGAATAATGTTAATATTTATTCTGGAACTGCATACATTTTAATATTGCCTGTTATTCGTAATTCTTACAAAAAATGGCGAGTTATTTAGTCAGGATGGGTGACAACAAATTATACACATTCGGGCCAAAAAGTTAACGAGACTACTTTAACAAGGAGAGAATTAATCCATACACAGAACAAAACAATTTTGAAGTTGGAGAACTTTTTGTTTTATTTTTATCGGAGTTAAATATGAATCAGTAATTATAATCTGCAATCAAATTTGACTTTTCGCTCTTTGATGAGTCAAACCTTTGATTTTAATCACCGAATAGATATCAATCTTAATCCGCGTTGAATAAAATAAGGTGATTTCGGGTATAATTAATAGACGGGAATCTTTTTTTTTTTTTTGTTAGAAATTGCATGGTCCGCGTGGAACACATAAGGTAGAAATTAGCGTCACCTGCTTTTTGTTTAAGTATAAATTTTATCAGTTAGTTAAATAATATATGTACATGTGGGATAATACTGAAAAAAATGCAACCCAAAAAATTTCAAAGCCAATTGCTTTCATATCCTCGACCTACTTCGTTAGCCGTCCTAAGCGTAGGTGTAAACTTGAAGCTTCCAATTATGCAAAGCTGAACTTTGCTTTTGAATATCGATCGACACTTTGGTAAATTACATCCTCCGAGTCATATACATGGGGCCATCACGTCAGTCCTCGAATGCACGCTCAACTAAGACTAAATTATCCTTTGGGACGCCGATCACTTGCCGATGAACTTGACCATCCACGCACCGCCAAAGTATAGACCCAGAAGTGGGCCCGCGAGAAGCATCTGTGTGAGAGGGTCCGTTGATGGCGTGAGCACAGCAGCAGCGACGACAGCACCCACAACGACGTATCTCCATATTGAGAGCATCTGGTCTCCTGTCACTATACCGACTTGTCCGAGCAGAAGCTGTATAACAGGGACCTGCAGGGTAGGAGGGCCTGATCAGATCCATTATTAATCACAAAGCGCAGTTCACAAGACAAACGGATGCATCTCGTTGCAAGGTTATCCCTTTTCTTTTCTGAAAAGCTGCTGCAAAGGCTATATTTAAAAATAAAAATCAAGAAGTCGCTTCGTGGTTCAAGGATGTGAGATAATGCATTAGACAGCTAAGTAGTGGGTGACAAGTCCATGTAATTACCTGGAAAGACAAGCCAGTGCTGAACATGAGCACCAGCACAAACTCAAAGTACTGATCAATGGACCACAAAGATTCCACGACACCTTCGGCATAGCTAACAAAGAAATTCAAGGCTGCTGGGGCAAGAACAAAGTACGAGAAGGCGATTCCAGCATAGAACAACACCGACGAACCCAACACAATGGGCCCCAAAAACTTCCGCTCTGCCTTCGTTAGACCAGGAAGAACAAAGGCTATGATCTCATAGAGAATAACGGGACTCCCCAAAAGGATACCGCAATATCCAGATACCTGCAGAGGCACACCAAAAGACTCACTCAAGGAGCAAATTTACATCCTCATTTTGGAGACAACACACCTATATCATTCAAAAAAAATTTGAGAATTTCTTATTGCGCATCTGGCCAAGCACTTAAGGAACATTGCCAGCCGAAGTCGCCTACTGGCCAACCCTCTCCTCAGCAATAAGAAAGGTTGCCAACCCAATGTGTCTATTGTCTACAAGGCTCTTACTAGGTGAACCGGGACCACAGCAGTGCTTCACATTTGCCTCTACCAATCCATTTGCACAATAACTAGCAAACATTTGACAAACACGTGCTAACTCGGCCACATCAAGGCGACACTTGACAGGAAACAAACCGGGAGACTAACCTTCAACGTGGTGAAGAAGAATTCACCGGGGGCGAGTTGCAAAAACCGGACGCCTTGCGTCTTAACAGGAGCTTCAAGTATCATAATGAGCTCCTTGGAATAGGCAAAGCATCCGACGATGGCACCGCCAACTGCCAAAACCGAAACGAATATCCTCTCCCTGAGCTCTTCGAGATGGTCGAAAATAGTCATCTCCTGGTCATCCGGGAGCAGCTCCTTGCTCGGATACAAAAAGTCATAGAGTGCGCCCCCTTTCTCTTCCCCCTCTACCTCTCCTAACAATAATAAAGATCACATCACATTTTTTAATTATTATTATTATTATTATTATTATTATTATTATTATTATTATTAACAAACCCAATTACGCGGAGAATCAATTAAGCCAAAAGATTCTAGCTTTGACCTTCCTTTCCTAGCTTATTAATAACTACTCGTCATTAAAAAAGGAGGAAACTTTATAAGTAAATTCGAGGAGGTGGAAGTTACCGGGCTTGTCCTCGAGGGCGGAGGAGGAGGTGCTGGGAGCGGAGTCTTGGCGGGTGACGTCATCGTCGACGGCGGCGAGGGAGACGACTTGCCTACCCTTCCTCCTCCTCCTACTGCTGCTCCGGGCCGCACGGAATCCGAGCCGTGTGGGTCTGAGTTTGGGTTTGTTGAGGAGTGGGAGCGAGTAGGTGCACCCCGGGAGGCGCACGTGCGGGACCATAGTGATGCTATTGCTTCCCATCTCCCTCTCTCTCTCTCTCTCTCTCTCTCTCTCTCTCTCTCTCTCTACGAAGGTGGGAAGACTTGCGTTTCAATCTTTTGGGGATATTTCTTTCTTTCTATCTTCTGTTCGGTGTCGTCTGGTTCCGGATGACAGCTCCGGATTTTGGAAAATTCACTAACTAACAAGGTTGTTTTCAATTGACTCAAATTTTATAAATAATTCAGCTAGAATAACGTTTTTATCAGTTGATTTAAAAATTCGTTGTAAGTAATTTTGTTTATCTCCCAAGACTTGTTCACTGAATTGAATTGATATAAAAATAAATTCCCTAACTTCCTATTTTGGTCTGGTTTTCAGAAGGCTAAATCAAGTAGCTGTGAGTTATGCACAGTAGTTATATATCCATGCCAGTCAAAGAATAAACACGAATTAGCCAGTTCATCGAATATTAAGAAAAAAAATAAGCTAGTTCGGGTAGAATGAAATAAATAGCTAACCCGCAACATTGCATTGATTCTAGCTGACTATAGTCCCAAGATAACTGCAGGTGTGCTTCATCATTTGTTACATCACTATGGTCAAACATAGAGCAACTGGGAACGAAAGAAGATATAAATAAAAAGCTCGCAGGAAGATAGTTCGCGGCAAAAGAGAGATTAACTCTCCACATCGAGCGAACCGACTGACGGATCCGTATCATTGTTCGTCATGCTACGTAATCAGGGGCGGAGCCAGAAAAAATTTTCAATGGGGGCAATATATAAAAATATATAATTTTTTTAATATATAATTCTAATTTATAGGTCATTAATTTTTTAATGGGGTCAATTTCTTATTTTTAATGGATGAATATACTAAATTATATACTAAATTATCAAATAAATAAAAATATAATTGACCCCACTCCTTACTACATGGCTCCGCCTGCCTCTGTACGTAACGTTTGATAATGGGATGTCTTTTAGAAGGCACCTGGTTTATTTACATGTTGTAAATATGGTATCCTTGCAAAGAGTAAACTTCGAGTTGATGTCACAATCTGAGGACGACGTAATCTAGGAGGCAAATTGCTTGTTTTTTTTGTTGTTGTTGTCTTAATCACTGTTCGTCGTGGTTTAATTAAAGAAAGCTTCAGGCGTTTTGGAGCTTTCCAATTTTAGGCCATTTTCATGTCTATATGAGTAAGAGTACAAGTCAAATTCATAGAAGACTAAGCTCCTATAAAAATCCCAAGCAAGGACAAGGCCAAGGATTATTGTTGAGGCACAGCATATTGCCAACCAAAATCCATGGAGAAGGAAATTAAAGGATCCACATTCTCCATCAGCCTCATTATGTTTAAGAGGTCGTACATAAGTTAGTGTTTTTCTTGTTGAAGTTAGTATATCTTGTACCGGATAATCAAAAGTTCAAACAGAACAAGAACACAAACGTTTGTTGGCAGTCTTCTTACATGGTTTTAAAAGTGTTGCATTTTCAAAAATGAAATTCGAAATGTCTAAATTAGAAGTTTCAACTTGCAATAATTCAAAGGTTCTCAAAATTGCTATCTTAAAATCTATGAAACTTATACGTGAACTCAAAAATCAACCACAATTGATGTACGGCACTCAACAATTTAATCATGGGAATTTATGCACCGAAGTACCAAGAATCCTCACTATAAAAAAATGAACAGGAATCCAAGAAAAATGCTGAACCAATGAAGTTGGAAGAAGTAACTAGACAAGTTTGTCCTGTACACAAAAAGATGCCAGTTGCTAAACCAGCCACTTTTGTTTACTCCGACTGTCCGATTACTACAAAGAGACCGAACATCAATTTGTGAAACAACAAAAGATACATTTTAGGCCTAACATCAGATTCAATGCTCTTCTTTGATTTGTTCACTATTGCTGCTATGTTAAGGCTCCTCAGATTTGTCCCTTTTAAGTATGGTTTTGACCTTTACCCCTTGGCTCCACCGCCAGCTTATCACCTTAAATGCCCTCCTCAAACCCTTCCACCTAAACTTTTCCTCTCCCAACACATACGAAAAGAAAGGGGTCCAATCAAAATGTCGGTTTTTTCATCCACGTTCCTGTTGCGAGTCACGTGTTCTTCGAATACAGGCAGCAACTGCCACGACCCGAATAAGCGGAACATGAACAAGACCAAGATCAATGGAACTGTCAATAGGACGCTGAAGGTCGATACGCTTCGTCAATCGCCTGGTGTTGCTACAATGCCGATCGCCTCCACTGTCGAGAATGGATACCTCACGAAGGAGTGTGCTCGCCAGAACATACCGACAATAAAACAGTACATTGATCACCACCGGCAGGGCCTGATTGTCGAGGGAGGAGTTGGATATAGACAGACTGTTGTCATCAGGTCTTACGAAGTTGGCCCCGATAAAACTACTACACTTGAAAGTATCCTCAATCTGCTTCAGGTGATCTTTTGCATTCCCTTTGATATTGCAATGGCAGCTCGCGAATTTTCGAGCAGAAACCTTTAAATTTGCAGATTAGTTTTTATTCTTAGAAGTTGTTCATGGGTATGCAGGAAACAGCATTGAACCACGTATGGATGTCTGGACTTCTCAGCAATGGGTTCGGGGCGACACACGGAATGGTGAGGAACAATCTCATTTGGGTAGTGTCAAGGATGCACGTTCAGGTGGATCATTATCCAATCTGGTAAGTTTTGTATTGATCATCAACTGACATAACATTCAGAAGTGAACAATATTAATCAGGTGCAGCTGCAACATATTTAACGGTATAACCGAATCTTGCAGGGGAGAGGTCATAGAGATTGACACATGGGTTGGAGCATCAGGGAAGAACGGAATGCGCCGAGACTGGCTCATCCGCAGCCAAAAGACTGGCCATATCTTTGCACGCGCAACTAGGTTGGTTCAGTTAGTCATCAATGTTTCTGTCCTAGTTTCAGCATCATAAGCTATGTACCTAATAACTTCAGCATGAAACAGCACCTGGGTGATGATGAACGAGAAGACGAGGCGATTGTCGAAGATGCCAGAAGAAGTGAGGGGTGAGATCTCACCATGGTTTACAGAGAAACAAGCAATCAAAGAAGAAGTCCCTGAGAAAATCTCCAAGTTGGATGATAATGCAACATATGTCCACTCTGGCTTGAAGGTAACCAACAACTAGACATAAACCCAGACAAACCTCTTCATATAACTGGTTAAAGCTGACAAACCTCCTAATGTTCGATTTCTAGCCGAAGCGCAGCGACTTGGACATGAACCACCACGTCAACAATGTGAAGTACGTAAGGTGGATGCTAGAGGTAAAACACTGGCCTAGTCAATAGAAAAGAAGCAAGTATATATAACTCATAAACCTGATAAACTTTTCCCTTGCACAGACAATTCCTGACATTGTTCTAGAGTCTCATCAACTGTCTGGCATAATACTAGAGTACAGAAGGGAGTGTGGGAGCTCCGACATAGTTCAAGCTCTCTGCGAGCCCGGAGAGGAGAGTATCCTCCATAGTAGCCTGCAACAGAACAATGAACTCAGCCGGATAAACGGCTTTTCTCTAGCATCAGAGATCATACAAGGAAATGGATTCCTGGGATCCCTAGACAAGATGCCGAAGACGTATACGCATCTCCTTCAGGCCAAAGGAGAGGCTCAAAATGAAGAGATTGTAAGAGGAAAGACCATCTGGAAGAAAAAGCAATCTGCTGTACCATTCTCATCCTAGCATTCAAAAAACTATTCCATTCAAGTGGGGCGTTTAAGTATAAGCTGATCTCCTATTTGGACATACCTATGGAGAATCCTCAGTCCATCATGTCAAATCCTCTGAATTCTTTCGTCAGATTGCAGCCGCCCCAATGAGAGGAACGAAGGTCCAAATAAAGATTCCATTGGCGTGGCAAGATAAACGGGAAGCTACGGAGGAAGGAGGAGAAGTACACGATTCTTTTTGTTGAATAATAGATGTAAATGCTTTGTCGTCCTAATCAAGATTTGTCAATTACAAACCCCCCCTAGAAAATGGCGGACACGGATACATATGTTAGGTTCTGACAGAACCCGACCAGTAGAGATATTGGTGCTTTCATGTCTACTTGTGTGAACTTGAAAGAGACTATTTATGGCAATAACAATTATTCAATTATTTTACTGAGCGACAAACTAGACATGGACAATCATTCTCATAATTTCTGGGGCTAAGTGGCATTGCAGATGCCAAGTAATAAAAACCAACCTCTGAAAAGAGTCTCTTCCTCCATCTATCATTGCAATATTCAACTTCTAGAGCAGCAACATGAGACTAATTGTGCAGAAAAATGACGACAGAGAGAGGTTTCATTTATTAGTGGAAGAATAGATCAATTCAAACCATTCTTCTACAACAATCTTGTTTCCATCTCGAAGGACAAAATCGAGACGGAAACATAAAACCAACATAAAAACTAATGCTCCATCGAAGAAAAAGGCTCGGCCTAGGTGTCTTAACAGCGTGAAAAGCAGTGTCAACTGCCAGGCTCAACATTGAAGGCATTTCTGACTACCTAAAAAATAACTATCAAATATCGCCTAATATGGAACGGTATGATTTACTAGCCTAAAGGAATAAGCATGTACAACCTCAGTAAAGTGATAAGTATGTACAAGAAAGATGATAGCCATCAGAACCCAAACAGAGTTCAAATAAACAGGTGTACTTGATAAAATAATCATCTTCTCTTTCTCCGCATACTTTGGTGTAGTTTCCATGACCAAACAGCCAGAAATATTAGCAGGGAAGCTCCAACTGAGGACCAAAAGATCATTATCCACAGAGGCATAGGATCAGGGTATAGGCCTGGAGAGATGTGAAAGGTGTCAGTTAGAGATCAGTCATGGCCGAAGTCATCGCTGCTCGGTAGTTATTGCAAGTAAAGAATCAAAATGACTTGAAGATTACAAGAAGAGAGAGCATACCATGTCCAAATTTGATGCAAATAAGAAGCTCAATGATGCAAATAGCAAGGGACAGCCAACAGAAGGCTCCAACTTTTTTCACCTTTTTCCTAAATATGCCAAGGAATTTTAGCAGAGCAATCAATTAGTTTAAGTTAACCACATAAAAGCAGCGCACATCAGAACTAACTACTTCGAATAATGCATGCAGCGAAAAAGGGTGAGGGAGCATATACCGGTCCTGGAGATAGGAATTGTATTCGCGAATGGTGGGTATGGCAATTAGCCACCATAAGATCAACCTATATATGATCACTGGGTTTCGAGGAGGGACCCAAAGACAGAATTTCAGGAAAAACGTGTTCAGCTCCACCGTCATGAAAATGATGCAGAGAGTGAAAATTTGGATGAATCGCCATGGACCAAGTAATGGATGCCACTCATCCTTGTCCCATTGTGCTGGTGTGAATTGTCCCAATGTCCGCTTAACCTGGCAAGAATCCATTTACCATCATCCAGTGCCAATTAGGATAAAATGGCAAGTTGTTACAAAATAATTGAGTTTCTGTGACTTACCTTCCCCATGATATTAGGCTGCTGACTTAAGCCGACCCATTCGTATGTCCGTCCATCGAAGTATCTAACAGTGTGCATTCCTGCCCAAATACCTGCATATTGCAAAATGCACCTCTTCATTGAAGAACTTTCACAAGAAAAGAACAACAGATAAACATGTAGGCTCCTGAGAGATCTCACCGAACCAATTGCATATCAGTATATCAAGAACAATACTGTCCCACCAGCACTCGTTGAAGTTTGGCAGCATGTGACGGAAGGTTAGCTGCAACGACAGGACTAAGTTTACCGCCACAAACAGAAATCACATAAGCTGGCACATACGTTTGAAGTAAAATGGCGCAGGGAACAACTCGAACACTGAAAAAAACGTAAAACTTACTGCCTGGGACAGTTAACTGACCTCCATCATCTCAAAACCAATAGATAGTACCCATAGAAGTGGCTGGTTACGAATTAATATGGCTTTGCCCCACCAGCCAAAGATGTGTGCGAGAACAAATTCATCAAAGAGTGTATCCTAAAAATCAAAAGTCAGAAAATTCTTGCATCGAAATGCTGCAGACGTGAAAAGATATAATAAATGAGTGAGGAAAAACTTGACATTGAGGTGGTGAAAGAAGAATTCATACATAAAGATTCTTAAACCTGCTAGAGGGATTCTCAGGTGTATAAAGGCGACAATCAGCACCATACGATCTTTCAGGAAGTTCTGCATCAGCAAATGGAGAAGTGATCTAAGATGTTAGCAACAAATGATTTCCAGCTTGGTCATCAAAGCTTGCACTCAAAAAAGTTTGCAATTCTAAAGTCCACAATGCTTGTCGATAATGGCATAGGAAATTACCAACTCCAAGGTCCGGGTGAAGGAATTTCATAAATTGCCGAGCATCATCACGTTTCTGGGGATGAAAGATTAAATTGATCAGCAAGAATAAGTGAACCTTAAACAGAAACTAAAACGCATCCACTGTTGGTAACATAAAACTGTAAGGACAATGCAGAAATGCAAGACCATGCATGTGAATTGAGAAGATGGAAACTTCGTGGCAAATGAAAACTAACCTGAAAAAGCAAAAACGTGAGAGCAACAAGATAAATAACAGCCATTCCATGAACTAGACGCCAAAGAGCAGGATGTGGCCTTATGAGGATCCTGTAACAGAAATAAAAATAATATATAAATGGCCCATGGACTGACACTTATAGGTCGCATAATAGAACAAATTTTGGTCACTTTAAGATCATTCCAGTTGTTTCTCTGTTGTAAGAGCATTTCACAAGAACACTCCTAAGCATATTCTAAAATCAGACTGGAATTGATCTCACGAAAACAATAATTGAGGCAAAGTAATCCAGAAACTCACGTTGAAGGCGCCTGTAACAAACAGTACGTCAAGAAAACAGCAATCATGGCACATATCCCCCTACAACAAACAATAAAAAATGGCATTTTAAATTAGAAAAGCTAAAGGAAGATCAATATGAACGAAGTATCAACATGTTAACAAGATGGACAAACCTTTTCACAGATGTCACCATGTCATCAGATTTACTGCTTTCAGGATCAAGGGCTCCACTTGCCCAACTGCAATGTTACATTGAAAGATCAATCAGTTACTGCTTTCGGAACCAAATATAGAGAGGACGTATCACTAAGAAAGGCACCCACATCAAAGAACACGCGCCAACTAGCAGCAGCGATATTGTACGAGGCTGATATGCCCAGGCAGTCCATGGATCTACCTCCCCAACACTCGAATAGATAACACCGTTCTCTTGTTCATGACTGTCCTTTCTCCTCGCTCTTCTATGACCATTAGGCTCCATGCTCGCCACTGCTTCGTACACGACTCTACCGCTGCAGGCAACAAAGGGACTCCTGCTTGAAAATCAAAAGAGAACTCGATTCGCTACATTATAGAGGCTCCAGTGACAAATGAAAAAGATAAAAAGGAGAGCACATGACCACCCTAGAATGATAGATCAAGGAATATTTCATATTCTATAAATGTAGATAAAGCATTCCACTTCAAAAGGCATGGCCCAATACAAATAATGGACAGCATTTCAAGAGCATCTTGCATGATTTGACAGCCTATATACCAATTCAAATGGTTTCCCCTGACAAGTAAAACTCATTCATAATCTTCACAGCACAAGACTGACCTCGTAAAAAAAACTCAGAAAAGATCCACAAGCAATTACCTCTTAGGAAACACAACTTTATTAAATACCTATGCCTGTGGGAACTTTTCTAACTCAATTATAATCCACCAACTTGAGGTACAAAGTACCAAAAAGGATGTAAACTTTACCTGACACCAAGTTCTGATAAATTACCCAACAATGAAACTCCTTGAAAAAGTGAAACCAAAACCATGCATGAAGTACAAGCTACTTAGTACCCTTAATGAGTCTGTGTCCCTACTCCACCTCATTCACACATGTCACAGACATACACCAATCCATCATAAACAAGTAATTGAAACCCCCCCTCCCTTTTGACCATAAACACCGAAAAGGTCAAACAAACTTATCCTGAGCCATAAAGGAAATGAAAAAAGGGCACAACTTTAACAACATATCAGAGATTGCATCATATCAAAGTGGTGACCAAATTGTCATCTTCCACTCTCTCTTACAAGAAAATAACACTAAAATTATAACTTTAAAAAGTAATTTTTAATGCCACGGAACAAGTATAAAATGCAAAACAAAGCAAAGCGCCTCAAATTTATAAAATGTATAAAATGGTAATCAGTTTAGCTCAATTATAAAAGATGCAAAATCCCAAAAATGCATATTGCATTTAGACGATTAAGTACACCGAAAAACAAGCAAAGGGCTATAAGATAAAGCTTAAAAAAACATTTTTATAAAAAAAAAAGGTTGCTGCTTTCTATCTCTCTCTTACGTAAGAGACTCGAGAACCCGCGAGAGAGAGAGAGAGAGAGAGATAGGTTTAAGCTTTAATCAACGTACGGTGGGCGGGGGCGACGAATATTGAAGAAACGAGTCCCGTTGGATCGGCGATCAATTTCCGGTTGCCGCCTCCTTCCACGACCAGATAAAGGGTCGCCGGTGCCCTTTTAATAATTAATTAATTTATTTATTAATTTTAATAGATAAACAAGGAGAAGGGGAAATGGAAGAGGGAAAGGAATATAGAAGAAGAGGGAAAGCGAGTGTTTTTGGTAATAAGAGCGTTTTGGTTTGGTTTTCTGTGTTGGTGGTGACAGCGAGATCAAGGTCTCAACTTCTCTATTTATATATTGACCTTTTTTTTATTATTCTATTTTTTTCGTTTTAGTTTTTCCTTCTAGATCCGTACCAATCTATTGATTAATTCTATTAGAGTTTTTGCATTCTTTAAGGATTTCTGATGTTTGGTTTGTTAGATTAAGAAAGAGAGAAAGAGAGAGAGAGAGTAGAGGACGGTCAAAGATTGATTTCCGAGATCTGGTAATTTCCAAGTTGAGCTAATATTTTTATTTTTTCTCCCACCCAGTGATCTGGCCCACTGGCAGACTAATCTGGACTCGAGTACTGAAGTTCCTTATAGGGGGTAGACTCTGCCAACAAGCACCTACTGCGTTCATCAGATTTCGAACTCGAGACCTGAGTTAAGCGAGGAGGAGTACTTATCACTCTATCCCAATGGTCGTTGGTAAGTTGAGCTAATATTGTATCTGCTCCTTAATGTACAATTTCTTTTTCACTGTGTATTCCAAATTTTGAGATCAGCGGGCACATTACATCACCAACACATCATTACAACACCACATCCAACGACGACACATAATAAATTAGTGTCATTCATATGTGATGTTGTGAACTTGTGTCGCCATGTGATGCCTTGTTTAAATTGTGTTACTTTCCATGTTATCGGCACCTAACCCTTCAGAAAATTATGTAGATATCTATATCTTGTTAGAAATGATTAAAGTGACAAAGAATGAGAGAGCAAAAATTGGTCTTGCAAAAATTGTTTCATAATATAAGAGAGAACAAAATCTGTAAATCAATTTTTGTAGATCGCGAAATTTCTAAATCTATTAGAATAGATTTATGGTTTGAATTCGAACATAAATATATACATAATTAGTTGGAATTTGTTGATATAGATTTATGTTTCGTATTCAAATATGAAAATTTCCATTATTAGTTGGAGTTTGTGGGGTTTGATTTGAGTTTGAAAATGATTTTTTTTTAAGGATATAGTGTTTGAAAAATGGAGTTTGGTTGATGAACTAAAGTCTAAAGGGGAGATATAGTGTTGAAAAAAGTTTATATTTTGTGTGGAGAAGAGGATCTTCTTTAATTGCAGAAAGCATAATCCACTTTTGAAGATGCGGCTTCCAATTAGTCCCACACTGTTGCCGGATTCCGCCGGTCCTGTCACCTTCTCTCATTTTTTTTTGTCTCTAGCTCTACCCAATAAAGCAGCTTTTTCACCGCAATTTGCATTTTCATTAAAAAAAAAAAAGGGACAGATTCGCTTTTTTTGCCAACAAATTATTATTATACATACGCATAAAAACAATTTTATCTGATACATACCATAGTGATAGAAGCAATATATCCAGTATGGATTTAAACTTTCGAGAACAATGAAAAAAAGATATAAAATTTAACAAATATTTAATATACTCAAACTACAAAAAAAAAAAATTAGATCAGCTAGGTTCATTGGTTCGTGTAAATGGTGGGTTGGTATTTTTTGCATGGAGAATCGCTAGAGTACTCCTTCCATTTTTTTTTTGTTTTTTTTAAGGCAAACAGAAAACATTAGATTAATTTGGATTGTCCACACAGAGAAAGTTTACAACATCCGCAGGAGCTGGAAAAAGCCAGTTCTCCGAAATCAAGTTCAATCTACACTTCTTGCTCAAACAACCGGCAATGCGATTGTTTGAGCGAGAGGTATATCGCAAAATACAACTAGGTAAAACACCTAAGATCGAACAAATCTTATCGACTAAAAGTTCAAGGTGCCAATCAACCTTCGGATTCGTATTACTAAGGAAAGCGAAAGCAACCCTGCAGTCAGTCTCCACTTCGGTCTTGGAGTTGACACAACCACTAGAAATATGGTTGAGGGAGAGTTTGATGGCAAGGAGTTCAGCTTCGATCGGAGAAGAAGCCGTCACTAGAGAGCTTTGACAGTCTAAGACACGGCCTTGATAATTTTGAGCAATTGTAGCCACGCTCGAGTAGGAAGAAGCCTCCATCCAAGACGCGTCGTAGTTGAACTTTGTCACCTCCATCTCCGGAGTGATCCACGAAGCTTGTTGGTCCAAAGATGAAGAGTTCACTTGCCGAGGTATCTTATCAACCAACAGAAATTTGAAACAATAATAAGAAGCCGAGGAGGCGGATAGAACAGGGTCAATTTGGACACCCTCAAAGATATATTTGTTGCGGGCTTTCCATATCATCCAACACGTATACATGACCATAAAGACAAGATTCTCAATTCTAGGGTCATTAAGTAATTGAAAGATATTATTAAGCCAATGACCGAAAGAGGCATGAGTAAAAGACAAAATAGAATGGTCAAAATCACTAGTGAACTAGCTAGCATGAGCATGATTACAGTCAAAAAGCATATGGCAAATAGTTTCGGGAGCTTTACCGCAGACAGTGCACATAGGGGAAGGGGACAGATACCTCCCGTGGAGACGAGCAACTACAGGTAAGTTATTACTAGTTGCACGCCAGATAAAAAAAATTTTATCCTAGTATTTCTGTAGCCATTACCAGCGCCTACATTACTCCTTCCATTTATTGGACAGACAAGTTTTTATCGACTAATGTTTCTATTACTATGAGCTTCAGTCCTTATTTAAGTTTTAACATGTAGTTATTAAATATATATTATAGGAGAAAGTACACTTAAGTACCCTGTGGTTTACCTGTTTTCAAAAAAAGACCATGTGCTTTTTTGTTACGAATTTAGTACCTTGTAGTTTTATTTTGAGGACAACTTCAGTCCCGGGCAGCATTTTAGGCTGACCGACCAGATGTCATCGCCACATCATCGCCACGTCACCGACACATCATGGTCTTTTTTTGGAAATAAGTAAACCACATGGTACTTATGTGTACTTTTCCCTAAAAAATTTACCCCCTTTCATCTTCAACCTCAAATATTTTTCCCGCGCATCTCGTCGAGCCCTTGCACTTCCTCCTCCGTTTTCCCTTCGCATTTCAAAATTCCGAATCTCAAAACAATGCCAAAGCAACCCTAAAATGTTGAATTCTGAGGTAACCGCTGCAGGATACGGTTAAGGCGCAGGCCGAATTGGCGGGTGCCAAAGAGGACAGCAATGCTGATGTGGCGAGTTCCGAGGCATCCACGGCGAGGGAGGCTACGACGTCGGAAGAGGCTTCCAGCCATGTGAAGTCCGAGGAGTGACGTGCACGTGTTTAAAGAAAAAGTACACATAAGTACCATGTGGTTTACTTGTTTCCAAAAAAAGACCATGATGTGTCGGTGACGTGGCGATGACATCTGGCCGGTCAGCCTAAAATGCTGCCCGAGACTGAAGTTGTCCCCGAAATGAAACCACAAGGTACTAAATTCGTAACAAAAAAAGTACATGGCCTTTTTTTGGAAACAGGTAAACCACAGGGTACTTAAGTGTACTTTCCCCTATATTATATATTGCTATGCATTAAAAAACGAGAACTAGGTTACTGTGACTTATTCAATGACGTTAAAATTTTAGAGAGGTGGAAATGAACAATTTGTTAGTGCTTTCTAGGAGCATTTATGTTGCTGAAGGCGATGCAGCAGGTACATTTAGGCACGTAGAATTGTCTCTATGTGACTTCTCATCATATCTAATTCAACACCAAATTTATAACATCACCTAGCATAAAATACATTATAAACTACTTCAAAGTTTCGTAGCTTAACTACATGTTTGAAATTCTAGTTATTGAAATCTAAAAGAGTTAGAATTTATTAGTGATGAACTTTGCCTTTTTTAAAACATGTTCAAATTTTGGATTAATCCGTAGATAGTCAAATTACATATAGAATTTCGGAGATAGTCAAAGAGATTTTGAAAACCTTGAAATTTCTCTACTAATTAGTAAAAAATTGTACTTTAGTTATTAGTATATTCTGGTTACTGTAAAACTGAAATCAAAAGATTTTATGACAAAATCCCAACTAGAAATGATTAAAATTCTCTCAAATAAATGTAAAAAAAAAAAAAACTCTTTCTCTCGTGTTGATAAACAAAAATCTATCTCCTCTCTCTCCTGTCCTCTTCTCCCTCTATCCTCCCCTCCAACCGCTATCGTCCGGGTCCTCTTGAGCTCCGGCGCCGGAAGATGCATGCAACTGGCAGTAACCTGCATCATCGTAACACCGAAGGCGCCTCGGGGCATCCCCGCTTCCGTGACGTCACCCTTCCGTCACAGGCATCGAAGAGTGCATCGGGCGTAGGAGGACACGTGGAGGGAGGGGTAAGCGAGGCGGTCACGGCAGCGGAGGGAGGTCTGGGAGTGGAGGAAGGCGCTGACGTGGAGACGATTTAGGCAGGGGACGAGCCGACGAGGGGCAAGGGGCGAGGCTCAGGTCGGGAAATTCGAGGTTTGGGCGACGACGTTAGAGAGCAGCTCGTTGGAATGAGAGACTCGCTCAGACCGGTGAGGAAACAAGCCGCGGCTTGGAGAGGAGAGTAGTGGCATGGGTGGTGTGCTCCGACGAGTTTGCGAAACAGTTGAGGTGGACGCGCATATTATCGATCCCACTAATATAGATTTGGTTAAGATAAAATTTTAAGAGATTGATAAATATCTTAAGAGTTTAAACTGGAAATCAAATTAAAACAATTTGCTAAATTCACTTGTTCCATTTTTGGAGTTTCTATTTCATTTGGTGAAGTTTCTTCTAAATTCAGAATATGGAGGAGAGAGGGAGAGAAGAGATGATCATTCCAGGAAGAGGTTTTTTTTTTTTTTGTAAAAGAGATTTTAGAATCTGCCAAACAAATCTCTAATTTTAATTTTGTAATTTAGAGAATACAATAATAATTAAACTACAGAAATTTGATAATTAGTAAGAAAATTATAGAGTTCTCGAAGTCTATTTGACTGTATCCTTGAATATTATATGTAATCATGCCAAATTTTTTTTTTTTTAAAAAGAGTGTACTGGGCGGTCAAAATAGGTACTGATTTACTCCCACTGAAAACTGACTTCACCAGGGTGGAAATTGGAACATGGGGTTTGGACCTGAGAGTACAAAGACTTCTAACTCCAAGGCAAGGACTATTAGGAGAATGACGGCTATAGGCCAAGCAGATTGTACAAAGAGAAGCAACTAAATGCTTCATTTGCTTTGTTTAGATGCTCACAATGAAGACTCCAGGAAATTGAAGATATGCTAATCAAGTAGATGGGGATCCAGGTGATAATATTTTTTTCTTTTGATCTCTTGGAAATCAATCAATCTGGAAATTTTAATTTATCTTTCAAGTCTATTCCACTTGTAGGGTGAAGATGAGGTTCCTCTAAAACAGACAGAGCCACATGTTTGTTCCCTTAAACTAAGTTGGCTATCAAAATCCGCCAATTAAAAAAAGGGATTCCATGCGTTTGTCTTGTATCCCACACCATATGCTACTTAGAAAAATACAGGTTAATATTAATTTGTATATTTAAACGTTAATATATCATATTATTAAAATTTATAATAGCCTTGCATGCATTTTCTATACCCTAAAATTTAAGTTATTTTTTTTATTAAATTACTCTTTCTTATGAATTCATAGAAATAACTATATTTTTTAAAGTAAAATTTACTCTATTATTATTATATTGGGAAAAGTACAATTTTAGTACCTGTGATTTCACGCTTTTTGACATATGATCCTGTAGTTTAAAAACGACCAAATGAGTCCTGACGTTAGCTTCGGAGTTTCACTTTTAGGCTCGGGAGGCTTCCCGAGCCTAAACTCGTCCCGAACCTCAAAACTATGTCGTTTTGTCGCTTAGTTGGCATCCACATCATTTTTTTTAATCCTGGTTGGCATTTTTTTTGGCCCAATTTTTTTTCCTTTTTAGTCCCTTACATGTTTAATATTTTTCAAATACCCCCTTGTATATGCTAAAAAACCCCAAATCTAACCCTAACCCAACCCTTCCATAGTTCATCACTAGCAACTCATGGATGCCGTCGGCTTCAACATTGGTGGCCAGGCTCCATTAATCCCATAGGAATACTCCCCCTCGAAGGTGTTCGTTTTATTGTGAATTAATTTTCCTCCATTTGGAAAAAACCTAAAAAATTGATAATAAAGAACCCATTTAATTTCATTTAATCACCTTAACCAAATAATAATCATGTTGACATTTAATTTCATTAAATAGCAATCAATTAAAATGCCCAGGAAGTTCTTCCCAGAGAAAATATCCGGCACCGGCCCGACGAGATTCGTCCCGGTGCTTCCGAGCCTGACCCTAATCAATCATGAACATCATCAAAAAAATTCCCAAATCCCTTATTCCCAAACCCCAGACTCGCTTCCCTGATAAGATCAATTAGGTCAGGAATCGGCCCCGGGATCACCATCTCTCCGAGAACACTTAGGCTCCATCTCTCCGATAACAAACACTTAGGCTCCATCTCTCCGAGAACAAACACTTTGGTTGCAACCGAGAACTAAACAAATAATGCACATTTCAGATTACAGACAAGAAGAAATTTAACTATTGCATCCCCAAGCACATTTCACATTTCAGATTACAGCTTTGGCGAGGATGTGGCCGTAGTGGGGGAGCCCCATGGCGAAGGGGGGCCCATCGTAGAAGACGTACTTCGGGAGGCCCTCGGTCCGGGCGAGCTGGATCTCAAAGGCCTTGATTTCCGACCAAAATTGGGAGGGAGGAGACCTGGGCTTCGTTGCGGGAGAGGCGGGACTCGATTAGGGCGGCGTAGTCATAGTGGCTGGAGTTGAGGATGGCTTCCCGTTGCCGGATCTCCAGGGATTTTCCGAAGTCGGCGCCGGTGGAGTTTGAGAACAAGGCGACGACGGCTTATTTTTCTTGTTGGGTGGAGAGGGAGGAGAGATCGAAGGAGAGGATAGAGTGGGTGAGGTGAAGGGAGGAGCCGACGTCGAGGACAGTGGTCGACGAGGTAGAGGAGGGAGGAGAGAGGGGAAGAGAAGGTATATTTGAAAAATTATATAAAAGAATGGGATTGAAAATGATATTAAATTTTAGCCAAATTATATTCCAGCCAAAATTTTAAAAAAATGACGTGGGTAGTCACCTCGGCCTCAAAACGACGTAGTTTTAAGGTTCGGGACAAGTTTAGGCTCGGGAAGCCTCCCAAGCCTAAAAGTGAAACTCCGAAGCTAACGTCAGGACTCATTTGGTCGTTTTTAAACTACAGGATCATATGTCAAAAAGTGTGAAACTACAGGTACTAAAATTGTACTTTTCCCTATTATATTTGTTGGACTCTATGTTACCCTAAATATGTTAACCTTTATGCTTTAGACTAGATGCACTTGAAGAAGTAAATAATTTCTAACTGTTTTCTTATGCTGCAATCAACATGAACTCAAGAAAGAACTTGTCAAGTGCGGATAGTATTAGCATTTATGACATGGAATCTATTACATTAATTTATTCGAAGTCAATTAATCATAAAAAAATCTCTACTTCCGACGCGATACCAAATTAATATCGGATACAATAAATCAGGTTCTATTAATGATAAACACTTACATAACGAAGTTATTCTGACTTGAAAAGAATTTCTTAGAAATACATTGGCATTGAATAATTTTACTACTTTTTTAAGATATAACTCAATTTAAATATAAATTAATAGTTATTGTAATTGTTTAGATAGTAATCAAATGTAAGTATGGATCGCGGTGAGAGGGGCTAATAACCCAAACAACCATATAATGTGACTACTTTTGGAGAAGCATCGTAACATGGTCGAGGGGCCAATTACCCACCCTCCAATTTTCTAAATAATTTATGTGCCCTCCTCACAAAAGTTTCCAAGTACAAACACGAGGATCCACAAATTCCAGACAGAATAACGCATTTTAGCAACCTACCCTTTTAGCTTTTAAATTCTCTGTCCATCAGGTCCAGCAAATCATTGTCCTGCAATGATCTATACAAGGCCCGAAGAATAGACCTACTTATGTTTTTTTTTTATATTTGGACAAAGGACGTAGTAAACCCATCAAGCAAACAAATTTACTCGTAGATGATTGCTTTAACTTAATCAGAGATCTCAAATTTATCGTGTTCTGTTTAAACATGATCTATTCGATATAATAAATGTCCGTATACTAAATAGTTGGAACAACAGCGAATTATTAAATTAGTAAAACCAGATGAAAATTTCTTTATGTAGACAAGAAGAATCGGACCCGACCCTTGGCCCAGCCTGTCTAATTGGTGGCATGGGTCGTTTTCCGATCCTTTCAGGAATTATTTTACCTAATCAATTTGGCATGCCCCCTTCCCTAACAACAAATCAATGTCGCATTTCGAGGATCGCAATACAATTTGTCTATTTAAGAAATGACGGGGTCAACTTAGGGGTTGTATTGAGTTATGAATGATATTTTTTTCGAACTGTACAAAGTAAAAGACACGTGAGAGATTTTTTGTAAAAATTCAAAAATCATAGGACCAAAATAAAAAGATCCACATATTGTCGTTCAAAAATTAAAAAATTGAAAATATAAATGTCGAGAACTTGTTTTGTAAGAATCCAAAAATCATGGGACCAATTATGCATAAAAAATTAAAAAAGATAATGTTCAACCCAACAACTAACTCAATATCCAATCTAAAATGAACATCTTTAATTTCACAAAAATAATGGATCAAGGTAGATCCGCCAAGTTTACCTATGTCCAAGAAATGATGGTAAGAAAAAAAAATTGCAAAAATGTTAAGAGACTGGGAACTACATGTACAGGCCCATCTTATCTTACTGGGCCAGAGAGGGAGAGAGAGCTTCAATCTGGTTGTAAGCTCTTCGGGCCTTTTTTTTTCCTCCTTCCTCCCTTTGATGCCACCACACCACCTCCTTCAAATGTTCAATCTGACTCGGCTGGTCCAGGAAGCAGTTTCAAACAACAAAATTTACAGCTGTGGTGATGAGCTGGTGGACGGTTCCGTACGAGGAATACGGCGACCAGTCCTCCATCGGAAGGCGAATGAGGGCAGGGAGAGCGAGGGTTTTAGATAAATGTCTCTGCAGTTTTGAAAGCAGTTCATTTCAGTACTTTATGGTATGAGACTTTCGTTGTACATTTTCGCAATTTAGGAGTTATTTGTACTTTGTACCTCTGGAATGATTAGTCTATTTTTACTAATTATATTTAATCCTTTAATTCCAACTATTTGTTTTGCCGATGGAAAACTCCATCTAAAAAAAAATCATTTTAACAACTCGTTATTTTTATTTTTTAGAGGAAAAAGAAAGAAAGCTTCGAGGTTTTACCACTAAATAGACAAATACAACATAAGCATCTTCCTTCAAACAATAGTAACATCAAATGTGTAAATATTACATCTCTTAGTCCCTTTGCTAAGCACAAGGATACAGCAGTTGCAAAACTTATCCTAGGTATTATTCAAGCTCTTTAACTCAAAAGTCAAGTGGGGAAAGAAATTTAAGAAGCTCATATGAAGCTACGTTTTCCTGGCACGCACAACACACTAGGGCACATATCGGTAGCTTTTACTTAGTAGGTGTAGCCCTTGACGAACATTCCTTTCTTGGCTTCCTCGCTCTCGCCTTCGGCAGAGTACCTTCCGAGCTGGGCCAGGGAGTTCGCCTTGGCACGGATAAGGAGAGACTTTTGAGCAGCTTCAATGTTCTCCGGGCGTCCTTGCCATGTCTTGAGCACGGTGTTTTGCAGTGCCCGCGCATAAGAGAAGGACACGTGCCACGGGTTCGGAGTTTGGTTCATTGAGTTCAGGTTAAGAGTTGCCTCCACTTCGGATTGTCCTCCAGACAAGAACTGCAGAGCATTTTAGAATAAGACTCTAGCCACTGATGAAACCAACATATAGTTCAATTTTAACCATGAAGATCAATTTGGCTACATCCTCATGCAATAAAACTTATAGCACTGTGATAGATCGATAACAAGAAGCTAGCATCTAAATTTATCTTTTCCAATTTTGGAGCTCAGAAATATACCTCATAGATTTTAGACCTCGTAGATATAGTTCACAGAGTATATCTTTCAACTGATTATAAATTTAGCTACCTAAATCTCTTCCATATACAAGCAAAGCATGATCAAGTGTTAGAGAGAAGACAACAAAACGAAGCACCCACAAGTGAGGGGAGTAATATGCTATTCGTGAAATATCAATCACATTCTTGATAAAGCTAGGTTCAGATAAAGTACCATGATTCCAGGAACGGCGGGAGGTACTCTCCTCTTAAGCATCGTCAGGGTGTATTTGGCTATGGTATCAGGTGAAGCTTTCTGCTTGTGTTCAGCCCCTGGTGTTACCATGCTGGGTTTAAGAAGAATACCCTCGAACAACACATTGTTCTCTGCCAAGTAGAAAAAGACTTCTGACCAAACTTTTTCGGCCACTTCAAGTGTCCTGTCGATTCCATGATCTCCATCAAGAAGAATCTCAGGCTCAACAATGGGGACAAGACCATTGTCCTGTATATGGGCAAACGATGTAGATTAGCATAGGTACCAGGAAGAAAGTGTGTGCAAAACATAATAATGCAGATTACAGCAAAAAGTAATTTCTCAGAAATGGCAGATCTGAACTATACAATTTACAATTGATTTCCAGCATTCATTTAGTCAATTCAGATGCCTTGTTCAAATAGATATTACATACAAACAGCCAGCCTTTCCCGAAGTCCAAGCAAGATGGACAAGTACTAGTTAAAAGTGGGGAACTGTTTCTTGCCTGAGAAATGGCAGCATAACGTGCAAGTCCCCAAGCAGCTTCCTTAACAGCTAGAGCAGAAGGACCACAGGGAATGCTGACAACCGTCCTCCTGAAAATTTCATGAAAGAAAATGTCCAGAACACGCAATCATCAGACACTTAAAGCATAGTCACGACAAAAGCATATGAGAGATCAAAACCATATTGAGCTTGATGCCACTCAAAGCTTCCTTACCATTTGGCAAAACGAGCGCCCTGCTTGTAGTACTCAGCAGACCTTGAAGCCAGTCCGTCTAAACCTTGGCACCAAGACTCATTGTTTGATCCTGGAAGAGGGACTAAACCCTGAAACCGAAAAAAACTCGATAAGATCCGGTCACCATTAAACAAGCAACCAGCAATCAGTAACGCAAGAAAGGCTAGAATCTCCTCTGTTCGCATACCTTGTCAACTTTGATCCCAGGCACGATGTTCTCCTCGCGCAAGCACTCCACGAACCTCTTCCCATCAGTGGTGGACTGGTACAGTGTCTCCTCGAAAAGGATGGCACCAGAGATGTACTCCCCAAGCCCAGGGGTGGTCAGCAGGAGCTGCCTATACGCCTGACGGTTTGTCTCGGTGTTATCCAAGCCAATCGAATCTAGCCTCTTCCCGCACGTAGCGTTCGACTCATCAATAGCAAGGATCCCTCTTCCCGGTGACGCAATCGATTTCTGCGCACACCAAACAAAATCCCAAACGAACCTAATGAGTATCTGTTCCCCAAAACAGTTTGACTTGGCAGTTGGTAATAACACAAATCCTAGGAAGGTCAATCTTAAAAGACTCGCAATCCACTAGCTCTTGCCTCCTTCAACTATCGCTAACATGCTCGACAACACGAATTTTCCGGCAACCGTCACTATATCACCGGGATCTCTAACAGCTATAATAATAAACATCGCTAGTCGGTTCATACTGCGTTTGCTTAAGAAAATCGAATCTCTGACCGCTCGGATCAAAACATAGCAAAAATGAATGAATAGACAACAAAAAAGAGAAACACGAATAGGTGAGAGAGTTGATGAACGAACAGCGGTTTTGACGAGCTCCTCGGAGTAGGAGCTGGCGCGGATCCGGAGCGAGGCGGACCGGCGGGAGGCGATCGGCTTGGGGGAAGAGTGGCCGATCCACGTGGACGGCGTCGTTTTCAGGCTCGTAAAGCTCGCGCAGGCCATCTCTACCAGGAGGAGATCACGAAACGGCGACGGTTGAGAGCGACAAAGGCGGACGGACGGACTCCTGTAAGCTGTTTTTGGCTCTTCGATAGTAACGAGAAGGCGAAAGGCGACTAGGACGAGACAGACTATTAATTCTCCTGCGCTTTGTTTGGCTTTCTGTATTTAGGGAGTTGGTGGTGGTGTTTTATATTCGAATAGTGGGGAAAGTGGCGGTTGGCCAAGGGGGAAAGGTGGGGCGTTTGTTTTCAGGTTATGGGAGAGTCCGCTACAAAGGTCTCTTGGGAGTTTTGATGGGGACAATAAAACGTGCGGCGATACCAAACGGTCCTTTAACTATTTTATTAGTATATGTTAATTTATCTCTCGTAATTAACCATATTAGTTATTACCCTACGCTTCAAGTTCTTTGAATCTCGTCTAACTGAGGGTAGGTGGGCAACTGCAATTTTAATCCGAGAGGCATTCGTTAAACATATTAGTTTAATTCAAATAGAAATGAATAAAAATACTTGCTTCATAATTTCCTATTAATACGCATCAATTGATTTACGGACTATATGATAACATGAATCTCCATCATATTTCTGGCGAAATAAAATTGTCATTTAAATATTCTGATATATGTGAAATTATTGCATGAAATGCGAAATTATTGACCATAATTTCACCATCTCTAACATTGTTAAATAAAAACATAAGGAAGTTTGTTTACTATATTTTTTTATTATCAAATGTCGACATTTAGGCCCCTACCAAACACAGAGATTAAGAAAAACCAAAATTGAAAGTAGGGGGTCAAAAAAGTGGGCTAAGCAAGTCTAAATAACAGCCGGCCGTCATCATCTAAAGGACAAAATAAATGCACCGGCTCGAACGCACGCGAGGCAGCTTAATATCTGGCGTAAGCAATCATCCGCGATGCCCATAATCTTTCCGTAGAATACATAATCCGACCTTAGACATTAAATCTGATATTGACCGAAAAAATCATCAAATCGGATATCTTTTATATAATATGATTTTGAATATAAAAAAATCAGATTTGAACTTTTAAAAAAATTAAGAAAATTGTTATATAAATAAATAGAACATCCATTTTAATTTGATGGGAGATGCGACATATAGTTAAACCGAGGCTTCACAATCAGTTAATTAATCGGACAGCTAAACCGCATGCTTGCACTCGCAAAGTCAAAACGGACGACAGAAAACAAACAGCAACGACGACAGCAAACTCGAAGACGTCATCCCAAATAAACGGGCTCTGAATTTGAACCTTGGCTTTAGCTGGAAGCCCAATATGTTGTATTTGTTTGGCCCATCACCTGGCCCAGCAACCCTTGGACTCGTCCTCTCCTTATTCTAAGCAAAACTAGCTTAAGCTCCATAAGGATGCCCGTCTATATACATGGTCTTGAATGTAGCATGTGGATGCCTTGCGTCACGAGGAGCCGGTTCGAGGTTATTTTATGATCCCTGCTTTTTTATTGCCTTTTGCAAATGATACACATAATTCTAGCTGCCATACTTCTCAAGACATGTCCCGGTTCTGCTGTCGCTCACCGTGTAATTTTTATCAGACTATAATCCGAGGACTTACTTCTAACCCAGAGAGTTGCTATTGGTTTTACAAAAAAAAATTCTCTTTTGCTTCACATACATACAATTCAACTTCCTAATTTGAAATTAGAGCAATCGCAAATTAAGTGGCCTTTTCGTTTGCTGTATCAAACGACGTATTAATAAAGTGTTGGGTATGAACAAGAATTCAAGTATCGATTTTGGATTAGCTTAATCAATAATATTGTGTATTAATTGATCCAAGTTATACAAATTTAGATTAATTAGTCTAATGTAATATTCTGATAAATGATAATCTAAATTATAAAAAAATAGGAAAGGGACAATTATTCATCGGCGGAGTTGGCGGTGTGGATACGGGGATCTTCATAAGCGAATGCGATGAGTCTTTTTTTTTTTTTTTGGTCCAACGTGATTAGACTTTCAATTTGTTGTTCCCCTCTCCATCGCATCAAATAATAAAGACGTAAATGGAGGATGCTGCCAATTTTCTAAAATATTTATTACATATACAATTCGAATAATATCTTGGAGAATCTCTATCAGATGAGGGCTGGTCCTGGTCCCCTGTCTTATTAATCAATAATAATGTTATTTATTATGGGTCTTAATCCTTCTACATCACCGCCCAACCGCGACTTATGCTTCAGTTGTTATTAATTTATTGCCCCACTTGCAGGGTAGGAATATGTGGTAGGAGATTAGCCAACAGTATTCGTTAGGGCTTTACCATATTCTACTCCCACGCCGCCACAGTTAACATTTCTGTAGAGTGATCGGTGATGACGCGAATATCACTATGTCGATTAGATTTAAATTTTACAAATTTTATGATTACAAAAAATAGAAATATATCATTATAAAATTATAAATTTAGTAAATTTTATGGGATCACAAATATAAATCTTAATATCTTGAAAACTACGATTTGAAGCGATATATATTTTTTAGTTTTGGAGTTGGCGTTTCTTAATTAATTTTTTTTTGCTGGAAATAATATTATTGAATTTTGATTTAGATATTAAATATTTATTAGTTAGTATAATATAAATTACCAAGTAATCCTAATCATAATTCTAATTACTAGTATATATTGGTATATGACTATTAATACAATTTTTTTTGACGTATTACAAATTTACAACTTAAACTTACAAAAGAAATAAAAAGGTAGAACAAGTTAATTACGCTCATCCTCACGCTCACTGTTACAATTGCATAATTGATCAAAGAACATAAACATAGAAAAATGATTAATGGAGAAATTGTATCTTTGTTCATGTCTACATTAACAATTTCAAAAAATTATGGAGGAACATATTGGGATTGATGAAGAGATTGACTTGATTTGAATTAAAATATTTTAGATGAGTTTGAGAAAATTATGTTTAAGATGATATTTGTGATTTATTATTAAATTAATAAAATTATGTTAAATTTATTACTCTGATAATGTTATAATTTGTTCAATTGTCTGAAATCTTATGATTCATTGTACGATTTTATGATATATATATTTTCTATACTCTAACGACATTTAACAGAATCTAGATTTTGACAACTTTAATGCAAATATCACTATGTCCACTAATCAAAATTTCAAGAAATAAATTTTTTGAAATATAATAAAATTTTCTCAACAATTGTGAACATTCATGCGATGGCTGAAATTTTCTCCTATTGTAGTCAACGAATGTATGTTGAATTTCATTGATTTTGGTGAGATTTCGAGTACAATGACTCTTTAATTCATTGCACTCGAAATTTTGATGTGGTCTTTGTAATCGGAGAATGAAGATTTGACTCTTTTATTTATAAAATATCTACTTACCAAAAAAATATAGACCTCTTGTTTAATCTATATGAATATTTTAACCCGATGGTTTAAGTATTTGTTGTTTAAATGATAGATACTTGTATTCGAGAAATTGGAGACAGAACTTTCTACATCTAACATGCAAGTTGCTATTGGTTATTCGGCTGCATTTATCAAAGTCCATGATAATTGGGTCTTGCATGTGTCAATTATTAGCTAGCATTCTGATTATAGAGTGACAGGAAAGATTCAAATCCCAACTTTCACGGCTTTTACAAGTGTATGACGCATATTATTATATCTTCTCTGCAATTCACACAAATTATATATGGTGCTCGTTGGTTACAACATCCAAAATTGAAGAAACTTCCCGATGGCAGGCTTGCGGGGTTTAATTGTTAAATTGGACCGTATATATTATAGGTCAACCACCAATCCGGGAATATTGGAGGAGACTATAACAACATATATTACATCATAAAAAGAGTTGCGAATGTCTTAACACCGAGGATAATAAAAAATATTCATATCCAAGTAAATTTTTTAATGCAATAAGTACTAGAAATTTTAATATTTATAAACTAAATCATCTCAAATATTTTAATTAATGTAAGACATTCTCAAATACATCTTCTCAAACAATACACATTAGATCAAAATTTGCACGAACTTTAACTTTATCAACTTACCAAAAAATGAAAGTCATGCAAATATAACAATAAATACGAGATCAACCCACTTTGATATTACAAATTTTAGGCCGGTGTCATTTGGGTTGTATGTTTTGGTGACTATATATCAAAAGCAACGTTGTACGGATGGCCTTCTTTGGATATGAGAATTGACCTGTGTCTATCAAGGTGTAGCTACTTTGATAAGTATTAAATTTTTTCTTTCCGTTGTAATTATCCGATGTAATATTTTTGGGATTTTATTTGAGAAGTAATGTAATTTTACTTTGTAAAAAAAATTAAAATTCAACCCAAAAACTTAAAATAATAGGTTAAAAGATTTTCAACAATAATAAAATAATTCATCTCACATATTTTAATCGATGTAACATATTCTCTACACATATTTTCCTAATTAGCATTTGATTATCGCATAAAACTATAATATATGAAGTCTTTTGTTGAAGAGTAGATTTGTAATACAGAGTACTGGACTCGATACAAGGGGTTAATTAATGGGAGTTTATAATTTTGGATATTTATGAGAATAATTTGAAGTTGGTAAGAACGAAAAAAATAATATCTTAGCTTACGGCAAAGACTTTGAATTCCAGGTTGCTTTAAGACGTGAGCATGTACAAATTTAATTAAAAATTATATGTTTGCCTTGGAAGAAAAGGAAAAGCTTATCGCGCAATTCGTCGGTCTCACTCGAAACGCGTACACCTCACCTAAGTAAAGAAGGAGATGGAAAGTGACGTGTCATGCAATGAAAAAGAACCTAAAGATGTTGACATGATGTTGTTGTTGTTGTTCTTCTTTGTTCTTTCTTTGATGAAAGTGTTTTAGTATTGTAAAACAAGGTGGTCCGGTCCGTCTTTGATTGTGTCCCTAAACACAAGCGTTGCACATGGTCCTCCTCTCCGCATAAGACACTATTGCTCCATATGGGACGCACGCTATGTAGGGTGGGGTGGGGTTGGGGCGCCGATTCTTTCTAGAGCAAGTAGCCAAGTGTCTTTTAGACTATTTTATATTGTGTATCCTCAATAAATATTATGAAATAATTCATCAATTTAAATTTAAATTAATCATTTTAAATAATATTTAATTTGGATAAACAAGTATGAAAAATAAGAACAAAAAGTGCAAACACAAATACAATAATAAAACCCGTAGTCCCCGTCACAGCGACAAAATAAAAAAAAAATTACTAAATTGAGAGGAAAAAGAGAAAAGTGAGAGTTGAGCGAGGACGCATTAACCCCGTTGTACGCTTCAAAAAAGGAAAAGCGCATCCCGTTATACAATAACTTGATTATTTAATTTCAAGAATTATAACTTGATTATTCAATATTTTATTACTTCATTGTTTGATTTTGAACTCGGCTTATTATTCTATTAAAGAAAAATCAACATTTTTAGACTACTAGCGGTTTGATTAGAATGCAATATCAAAATTGATTGGATCACTATTTTAATGGTCATTATCAACTAAATCTGATAAACAAAGTCTGTTGTTTTTAGTTGATAGGACAACAAAATAATCAGCCCTCTTGGAAATTCCCATATTACCCTCCTAAAAGTTAGTTTATATAGCTCAAAACCACATCGTTAAGCCATTAATCCACACACACAAACCAACACCAAACCCCACAAGAGGAGATGGGGCTACAAGGCACCCTAAACGACGTGTCGTCCGATTCCATCCCTCTCCTCATCCTCTCCCTCCTCGCCGCCACCTTCTCCGCCATCCGCTCATCCTTCCTCCGCATCCTCCCACCAATCCCCGCTCCCTCCTCCGCCGCCGCCGGAGACCTCCCGGGGCTGGTCCTCCTCTCGGAGCAGCTCGCCGCCAACAAGGCCCTCTCATACCACGCCTCCGGCGACGGAGACCACTGCGTGGTGTGCAGGAGCAGGATGAAGGGAGGGCAGCACGTGCGCGAGCTCCCCTGCCGCCACGTGTTCCACCGGGACTGCCTCGGCGGTTGGCTCCTCCACCGCCTCACGTGCCCGCTCTGCCGCTTCCACCTCGTCTCTCCCCACCGCGGGGAGCTCACGCGCCGCCGCATCTCCCGCGACCTCCGCCGCTGGTTCTGATTGAACCAGCTCGAATCTTCTTCTCTCTATATTTTTATTCCTTTTTTTTCCCGCGAGGTGAGAGGGGAGACCTTGCGCAGGGTTTTGTTCTTCTTACGAAAGAGCGGTTACTTTTTCTGTTTTTTTACCGCTGTAAAATTTGCGAGCTTTACGGTCGATAGGCGCTGTACAAACTTGCCCCTGGGATGAGACAGTACTTGTCTAATCTTGATTAATTAGAGCTTTATTTTTCAACAGAGCTTTAATTAAATTGAATTTCCATTCGTCGTTTGTATTGGAAATCGAGATATCCTATGTTTGGGTACCGCTTTGAATTGGTTAGTTGATTATTCAATTTAGTTAAGAGCTTGTTGATAAGTAATCAAGTAGCGAGTTATTTGATCAACGAGTTCAATTCTAGTATATATATATATATATTTAAATTAATTAATCAAGTAGTGGATTGATTAACGAAATCTATTAAAGTGAACTTTGCAGTAAATCCTTTTTTTTTTTTTGCCTCGTCACGAGCTCCAGAAGTTGATCTTGTATGATTTCAATGATTAATGAAAATTTACCTTTAAATCTTAAAATAAAAAGGAGCCAAAGTCCGAGTCTTGAGTTCGGCCTTCATCCTCGCACTTAAACAGATAGACCCCTTTTGCGATGACCGACCCAAAAGTCGCATTAGTTAATTCTTTATAATAATAGTAATAATAAAAAAGCACATTTGTTTATCTTGGCGTGTAGAGTACAACAAATACCAGAGTTCCTTCCGGTCTAGTTGCATTTGGAATTAGGTTGCGTAGGCATCTCCGAAATGGGTTAGCCGACAAATAAAGGGCAACAATACAATAAATCATATCTTCGGATGATACAAACGCTTCCACGGCTCTTTCCAATCTTCTCATTTCTCTGCTAACCACACAAACATGATGAAGTCATCATCTTAAACATGTCTGTCTCCAACAATTCCATTTTTTATTCTGAAATCGAAACGAATCCGCTATATAGGGACTTTAATAAATATATACACACAAACACGGGATAATAGTTGCAATAGAGTCATGCGTTAAATATAATCAGACAATATCTTTTTTTTTTAGACACAAACACCGAACACGGGATAAGAGTAACAATAGAGTCATGCGTTAAACATAATCCTACAATATTTTACTCTAACCACAAAAGATTTACAGAAAATCACTTACAAGTTACAAATATGAGGTTTGGGCTGGATTTGGAGAAGCGACTGGCCTTCGATGGTGGGGAACTTATTGGTGGGCTTCTACACTGGACTTGTTGCTTAGACGGCCCATGTTGATCGGTTTCATGGCTTCGTGTTTGTTGACTTAGTCACGAGTATTGGCTAATCTGGAGACAAATACATCACTCGTCTATATATCAATAACAAAAAAATAATTTTATCTAGTAGCATATAATTAAAAATTATATATTTGAATTTCTGAGTTTCTTTCGGGAACCATTTAGTAA
>SOPF01028610.1:76103-96246 GCA_012979155.1 Hypericum perforatum
TGAATTTCTGAGTTTCTTTCGGGAACCATTTAGTAACCGTGGGATACGTTAACAGTACGGGTTTTTTCAGAATACAATAAGTATGTTTATGGGCACTCAAAATTTATATGGGTTAAAAAAAATACCCAAATTCTTTTTCTATCAAATTAAATACATCACATCCAAATTATTCTTTATATTATTGTTCCATGTCCAAAAAAAGGAAGAAAATGACCACACATCTTTGGGGCTAAAAATGGAAATATTTCTCCTATTATATGAATCCAATTTTTATTTCAACTAGGAAAATCATCTTTTTTTCTCAACAATGTTTTATTATTTAATTTGATCCAACAACCTTAGATAGAGAGGTATTTTCATTTATTAGATTGATTTATCTATATTCCAATTAAATATTGTACTTTAAAAGATGATTACATTCTCCCAATAAATATTTAATAATACATTTCAAAAGATTCTAATCTGAAACCTATAATTAACTATGCAAGATAGTAAGCCAAGGAATAAGAATGTATCTAGTTATGAGGTATTAAGGTCTGGTAGCTACTAATCGTGCTTTGACTACGGTTGACTGTTTTGGCTTGACTAAGCACAGTCACTCATACACCACTAACAAGCAACCACCAGCCATATGAAATCTTCCTCTTCACTCAACCATACCAGCTATATACCTACCTACCTATGTCCCAAAAAAAAATAAAAAAAAAATATATATATATTCTGAGTCGAAATTGGGATTAATAGTTAATTTTTATGAATTTAGATAGTCGGATGGTTTGTAGGCGAAACCCAAGTATGGGGATGGGGATCCACCGACTTCTTCATCATCTCCTTCTCCTCCTCCTCATCGCAACCGCCCTCCGAGCCCAATCCAGGCCCACAAGTGATCGCCTCAAAGAGCACTACCAGCCCTGCGCCTCCTCCTCCTCATGCGGCCACCTCAGCAACATCTCCTACCCTTTCCGCCTCTCCACCGACCCTCCCTCCTGCGGGGATTCCGACTACCAGATCACCTGCCTCGACGACCGGTCACCCGTCCTCACCTTCGGCTCCAGAGACTACCTCGTCAAACAGATCTCCTATCCCACCCAGACCATCCGCCTCCTCGATTCAACCCTTTCCAACGCCACGTGTCCCCTCCCGGACGACACCTCCTCCCTCTCCCTCTCCCACTTCACCACCGACCCTCGCTACAGGTATGAATTTAGTCATTTTTGTTACGGATTCAATTATTAAGTTTTTTTAGATTTGGAATTGGAATTGGAAAGACTTATTTAGTCTTTAGAGTGCATTTTCATTTTCTTAGTCTTTAAGACTTATTTAGGCTCATTTAATGTGGTTGGGGCAGGGGACACGTGGCAGACACCTACACCAGCTTCTTCAAGTGTAGTAAAGGGACCAACTTGAGCGACCAGGCTTACAGGAGGGTGCCTTGCCTAGCTGTTGATGATGAGGAGGAGGTTTATGTTAGTTATGGGGCTTACATTATATCTGGACTTGAAGGGCCTTGTGAGTTTATCGCAAGTGTGCCTACAATCTACCAGCCCGTGTTGTACCCTTCCTATGGGAGTATAATGGCGTTGCTGCAATCCGGGTTCGATCTTGGCTGGTCCGTGGAATGCAGGGACTGCGTCAAGAAGGATGGTGGGAGTTGCGTTTTGGCCTCCTGGGATACCCCTTTTGTCTATAAATGCCGCTTGCCAGGTTGGTCTCTCTGTTCAAGATTGCGAGTTTTTTGTTTTCTGCATTTTCCGATGTTTTTGAACCTAAAGAAATGAGGACTTAGTTTTTGCACAATTGGTGCTTCTGGCTTGTTGGTGTGGAAGTGTGTTTGGATTTCTTGGAGGATGTCTGATTGAATATATTGTGTTTGGACCAATTTCATGTTGGCGAAACAAGTAAATATGAGAATGGCCCAAACGCAGGAGATGGTTCGCTCTTGGTTGTAAGAAGAGGGCAGTAATTGAGTTCTTATGTTGTTATGTTAATGTTAAGTTTGGTACTTCTTTTTGTTTTGGTTGGCTGTTCTTGATTCGTAGAGTGAAATGAGCTTTTGTTCTTTCTATTCTGTTGGACGGATTAAGGGAGGATACTAGCTCTAGCTTGTGAAGTTGAACCTTATTAGCTGTTTCCATTCGGTGCTCCTGTTCAATTTTTAGCAACTTAATTCTTTAGACAAGAGTCTCAACACAACTGATCCAAGTTGCTGTTCGAAATGTCCTACTCGATCTGATTTTTAGTATCAGTGTGTTTAGGTCTTTCTCTTTGACAAATATATGGTAATGGTACTGAGATTGCTATTATCTGTATTGATTCAGCAGGTACTGCTGCTGGTACTGTCGTTGGGGCGATCTTGTCTGTCTTACTCACTGGCCTGTTAGGTATGCTTCCCATTGCGGCAATAGCTTGATGGTTCCCAGATCAGAATTCTGAAACTATTTCATTCTCCTTGCTCTTTCAGGGATGAATTTGATTGCGAGGTTCATCATTGCTCCTATAGTCATAATTGGGTTTCTACTCCACAAACGCAATACAAATAAGAAAGGTACCAGTGGTAGGCTGGATAACAATATTCTCTCCGGTGAGCAATCTTTGGCAGTAAGGCGGTTTACTTACTCCGATATCGTCTTGATTACGAGTCAATTCAAAGACAGAATAGGCAAAGGTGGGTTTGGGACAGTGTACAAGGGACAACTTCCTGATGGGCAGTTTGTTGCTGTCAAGATCCTCGATTGCTCCAAAGTCAATGACGAGGATTTCATGAGAGAAGTGTCGGTGATTGTTGGAATTCGGCATCCCAATGTTGTAAGTTTATTTGGGATCTGTTATGAGGACTCTCACCGAGCTCTAGTTCTCGAGTATTTGCCAAATGGGTCTCTGGACAAGTATATCTTTGCTAGAAATGCAATTCAGCCCTTGTCGTGGGAGATACTCTTTAACGTTGTACTCGGGACTGCCCGGGGAATCGAGCGCCTTCACGTAGGATGTGATGTATGCATTATCCATTTTGACATCAAGCCTCAGAATGTCCTGCTAGATCAGAACTTTGTTCCAAGAGTGTCCGATTTCGGACTTGCAAAATTCTGTCCCAAAAAGGCAGACATTGTGTCTGTCATTTCTGTCAGAGGAACCATGTGTTACATTGCTCCTGAGTTGATCTCCGGAAACCTCGGAGCCGCATCCTGCAAGTCAGATGTGTACAGTTTCGGGATGTTGTTGTTGGAAGTAGTTAGAGGAAAAAGGAATGTCGATGCCGAGGGTAAGTGCTTAGATGGAGTTTATTTCCCCTCTTGGATTTACGAGCATCTAAGTGGGGGAGGAGACTTGAATCTTGAAAATGCCACAGTAACTGAGGCTGCGATTGCAAGAAAGATGTGCCTCGTTGGGTTATCTTGCATTCAGAAAGAGCCATCGGATCGCCCGTCAATGGCCGAAGTTGTGTGGATGTTAGAAGGGAACGTCAACGAGCTCCAGTTGCCTCTCAATTCCTTAACTTTTCCAGAACACAGCTATATGGAGAATCCTCGATCAGATTCTTCAGCGCAGTTGCTAATAAGTGAGGCGGCAGTGAAGCATCAACTTGCACATTAGCAATACATATGCAGAAGCAAGAGTTTTTTCCGTGTCAACTGGCCTGGCGGTTGAAGATCCGAAACCATTAGAGCGAAAAGTAAGTCGAATGCTCTTCACTTATTAAGGATCCGAAAATCGATTGCTCATGCATTGTAGCTGCAGTTCTTTGTATGATATCAACGACTAGTCCATAGTCGAGCACGAGCATGAGCATGAGAACGAGTCTGCAAGGACAATCGTCCATCTCTTTTGCATACGTCTTGAGGTCAAACACGAAGGAAGCAGTATCCTTGAGGCCATTTAAGTCGGCATCAACTTACGGTATTTCTTGAGACAATGCCAATGTTTTACTACATGAAAAAGTACAGTCAAAGTGTGTCTATTATGACCGTTTCTCAAGGAATTAGCTTCGGGAATGCCATATAAGCCAGGTTTTCGTGCTTTATTCTCTTTTATCGAAAGGGGCGGAGAAAAGGGCATTTGAGTTCTCATCTTCAAAAGAACTAGGGACTAGATACCAACTTTACTAATTAATTCATATTTAAATTGGACTAAACTACTAAGCACGAAGTAATCAAATTTTAATAAAATCGCATTGCTAAAATGTAATTACTGATTTACGCTTTCGGTGAAAATGGTCCATAATTTCAACTGCCGGCGAAGATGGGATACATAAAATAGTTTGGATAACCGCTGGCTGCCAGTAGCTTTATGAAAAGGGCAAATTGGCAATGTCCTAAAGTTAAAATGGTTATTAAAACACTGCCTTGCTTTTTAATAACAAATAAAGGGATCACAAACTAAAGAGACCAAAAGAAGGAAGAAAAAAAAAGATAATAAAGTTAGGAGATGATCAATATGGAATGGAATATACACATACAGGCTGCCAATATTTGCTTTACTTAGGGTGTGGTTAAAGTTAAACTTTTTAGCATGGGATATAAATTGATATCATATTCAAATTAAATCGATAAATATAACAAAATATATAATTTTGACGTATGTTGGTACGTGTGACATTTGATGGTAATACCGATTCTATATTCGTTGCTCGCTGGACTCGTAACAATAATTATTATTCTTCGGAAAATCGGTGTGTAACACGACTGTTTTTGTGTTAGTTTGGGGTTAAAAACTTCATCAACGGGCCCAAGCGGTATGAGAACTGTTCGATCTTCTTTGAGGGAAATGTATCAAATTTGGACCTCCATAATTGTCTGGACACTAGTAGAAGAGGCGTCCCCATTATACAATCAAATTATTTTCTATTATGAATTAGTCTTAAATATTGTAACAGAATAAACAGTTGTAGACAAAAAATGAAAATTTTACGAATAAGATTCTCGATACCACTTTTGGAACCACCTGAACCAGCTTATACATTTTACTTTTCTTAACCACTTGAACCAGCCCGTAGAGACGAAATCTTAATCATGGACTGCAATGGAGCAAAACAAAACATAAAAGTTACGGAGACAACTGACTTTTCTTAATCTTCATACCAAAATATAAAAAGAATTACATGATAGGTGTAAGTGATGCATGCCCAGCAGCATAATGATCCGAACTACAAACCAAACAAGTTACTACTAGCTGCCTCGTATGCATCTCTTACATCCTATTTTTTTTCAAATTTCTAAATATAAACCAAGCAACCGCTAAAGTAAAACAATGAGCATGGGGAAAAAAAATTAAAACACTTGGACAAAGATAATGCGAATAGCTAGGAATACATAAACAAAGTACATAAATTAGGACTAATGTGTTAATTAAAAGGTAAATCGGACCGCTACCTTCAATCCCCCGCAATGCAATAATGCCACTCTCCCAATTCTGCCATCTCTTGTTTCTTCACTAGTTATACTAGGAGACACCAAGAATGGCTAGAACCTAGGGAGAGTGGAATTGCAAAGTCTTGTGTTTGTGTTCTTTTGGATACTCTCAACCATTCTTCCAAAAGGACTCATCTCCGCCTCTGCCATCTTTCCACCACCATCCTCTGCCGCCTTCACGGCAGCTTCCGGTAGTGCGAGCAGCTGGTCGGGATTGTTCAAGGATTAATGAGAACATAATGTAAGAATATGGAAGATATAATGAGAGAAGTTATATGTTTGCTACTCGATGTTAGCTAGAGAAACTAATAAAGGTAAGCAAGAGTGTAGCTACAAGGTTTTGAGGGGACATGATGGGTCATATATAAAGGCAAAGAAATAGTATCGCATAGCTTTTGGATCAACGTGAGTGGGATTTTTCTCCAGTGTTGTTATTTTCTTTCCTTTTCTTTCTATTAATTTTTTTACTGCTTGTTTAATATACAAAAGAAAAAAAAAAGGTTTCCCTAACAAAAAAAAAGGTAAGGTTGAAATTCTTGGTCATGGTCATAGATGTTGCAAGGGCATGTTTGTGGGGAAATGCAAATCAGTCCACTAACACGGTTACCAAGGCTCTTGGAATATTTATTTATTCTGGTGGAGAAAATAGAAAAGTGGGAGTTGGTGGTTTTTATTTATTTGTATAGCAAATTGACTTCAGGTTTCTAGGGTTTGCTAAAATCATTATTTTCGTCCCTACTATTTCAGAAAAGAGGATTTTTTCCTCAAACTTTGCTTAATTATCACCCTTAGGTCCTTGGTGCCGGAATCGGAAAATTTTTCCGGCACCCAGAGACCTAAAATGTTCCTTTTGCCCCTCCCACTTAAAAAATTAAAAGAACCATCCTTCTTCCTCATTCGCCTCCTGCTCACCCGGTACAACCACAAAGAGGGGTCGACGGTGAGGATTTCGATAACGGGTTTGCAGCTAGGGAAGAAGAGGAAGAAGAGGGATCGACGGCGAGGGTTTCAATGAAGGATTTGCAGCAGGGAAGAAGAAGAGTTTTCTGAGATTTGGGGGAGGAGATGTCATCGGTGTTAGACTCCGGCGAGAAAGACTCCCTGGTCGAGAAGGAAGAAGAGGGGTCGGTGGGTGGTGTGGGAGGTCGTCGCCGGGAAGGTGGGTTGCTGGGAATTACTCTTTCTTTTAATTTTTTACTCAAGGGCAATTTGGTCATTTCAGATCTCTAGGCGCCGGAGAAATTTTCCGATTCCGGCACTAGGGACCTAAGGGTGTTAATTAAGCAAAGATGGGGGACGAAATCCTCTTTTCCGTAACAGTAGGGACGAAAATAGCGATTTTAGCAAAGTTCAGGGACCTGAGGACAATTTGCTCTTATTTGTATCTTTATAGAATGTATAGACACAACACAAGTCTCCATGAGTAAACTTTTTAGTTTTAATTACCCTGATATTTAACATTTGGGTTAATTAACTAACTTTGGTTCTCGTGGGTGCCAATGGCTAGCTAGCTAGTATTCGTGGCCAACTATTAGATAAATCATCGCCTAGAATAATGTACAATTTTAATTTACAGATGCCTTTTTTCTTGGGCCACAAAAATATCCACTTGCCTCATGTGTGTAAAACTATTACAAGTGAGTAAAATTCATGCAACTGAAGAAAAAAGTTACAATTTATGGAGAAACATTAAATACTTTCATTTTAATATATGCTTACACCCTCAACATCAATTACTTAAATTTCCTCAAAAAAAATCAATGACTTAGTTAATTCATTTTATCAGACAATTTATTGGCTCAACTATGAATTAATTGTTGACAATAAAATCGTTAATGTATAAGATAGTACTTTGGTAATGACAAAGACTTTGAAAAAAGTAATTGGTACGTAATTTCTTGACATGGTTATATGAAAAGTAAGCTAGTAAACTATAACGTATTTAAAGTATAATATACCATCATTATAAGACAGTTACTATATTTATAGAAATTACATTGAAAAAGTAAGGAAAATGGCATGCATATGTCTCTCGGATGCACTCTCTATGAAAAAAAGTCCCAAGTTTGTAATAATTAAAGTTGCAATCGATTTGTACAGTTATCGTGCCCTTTCATACAAATAGTTCGTGCGTTGACGACTTAAATGCACTGATGCCCTTTTCTAATGATTATGAAATCAAACCAATGTGAAAATGCAATGCACAATTATTTCACAATCATGGAGGAGAAAAATGTCTCATGTAATTATTGTGCCCTCATAAAGGAACGAGATAAAAAGTGAGGAAAGTGAACATGCAGCACTTTTTCAAAATGTGGTGGGGTACAAGCAGCTTTGGATGTCTAAAAATAATTGCACCACTCTCTAAACTTTACTGTATACCCAATAAATTATTTTTCGAAATTATCTCACTTGTTAAATTGAATAATTTAAATTTACATGGTATTAGATGAGAAAGAGACACAAAGATATACTTTATACGAAAAGCACATAATATTTGCATATAATGGAACATAATGAGAAGAAAAATCGGAGTGAATCCCTTTCCCATAGATTTGTCTGTTGGCATGGGGAGAAAAAGCGACGGTAAGTCAGCGATTAGATTCTTGTCCTAAGCAACTTTTTTGGTCATTTCAAAATCTTTTTTTCTTAATATATACACGTTTCTTAAGTATATATCTGTCAGCCATAACTTTGCTTATTGCTCTTTTTTTAGATTTTTTTCGTCCTTCAAATTAATGGATGAGTACAAATCCATTAATAATTACGGAAGGCAAAAAAAAAATGTCATGAGATCCATACTGTGCTTTAATCAGCAGTCACGAGGACGATAATATTAAGTGAGAGTTCATATCGAGATTTTAACAAGATCTATTTTTTTTTTCACAGTATTCATTTTATCGTACTTTGGTAAATACAATATTCGTCAAAAAATTTCGTTTCCCATTCTAAATCTAGAGGTTTTTTTGAATCCAAGTTATAGGTGAAAGGAAATTCGAAAGGTTAGTTGAAAATTATTTATTTTTTGATCACCAATAACTTAACCATCAAATTGATGGATGGCTTTACATTACTCATACTACTGTTGCTGTCTGTTCATATATGGTGCAAACAGGCTGAACGGTTCTCCTTTTCCAGATAGAGAGGATCATGGACAAAAATGTACAAACTTGTTCAATGACATCAGCAAGATGCCATTCATGCGTCATTTAATTGATTGCAATCAGAAGTCAAAAACTGAGGTTGTGTACTAACGTGTGCTCGTCGAAGGTGGCAAAAATCGAATCTTAATTACTTGAAGTTGATATTAACCAATCAAATTGCCTGAGGACATCTTGATCACCAAAAGGAAAAGGCATTGCAGGACATAAAAATGAATGGATTGAAGGATAATCATCACACTATAAAAATATCTTTCATAACAAACTTTTATTAATGTTGTATTCTCATATACTCTAAACTTTTTAGTTTTTTTAAAGATGATTTTTAACACATTGGATTAAACCATAGACCCCTTTAAATTTGATAACGTCTTGTAGTGTTGAAATTTAATATCGCCCTCGTAAGTTCATATGCAAGTATGAGCATATTTTTTTGAATCACGCCATAAAATAAGTGAAATGAATTGTGGGATAGTGTAGCAAAAAGTCCAGAAATGACTATCATTCTCGCAACCAAAGACTGCATTGAGTCAATCCAATGCGGTGTCTAGCAATTAGCGGACAAAGTGCGGCGCCTGAGGATTCCAATTGCGAGCACGTTACCTGCCAATCCCATCCACCACGGAAATCTACTGCAGTCTGGACATATATAGAAACAACTTGGACTCCACGGTTTCCCTCAAACCCTGGGCATCGGATCCCACATCGCCAATTCTATTTCTTTCACATGTCGCGATTTCTACTCTCAGGAAAAAAGGATAGGACGTGTATGTCATCCGTACCGTACATGTCTAATCATGATATAGCAATTAATATTTTCCAATTGTGAACTTTCTTTTATAGATCTCTGAATCTCCCTATGGTTTGGGTGTGTTTATGGGCTCCCTAAAAAATTTGAAGGCCCATTCAACTTCCCAGGCCCATCGTTCAGTATTATAAAAAAGGCCCATGGTTTAGTAAATCCGCCGCAAAAACTAGAAAAGAAGACATAAAAAAACAGGTGATCTATAACTCCGATATCACTCGAACAAGCAAGCAATGTCAATTTCAAGGAAATAAACGAAATTATCAATCCTCTACCTGATCCATTGTCCTTATTCGGTGATCGAGCGCAAACTTATGAACAGATTTTTTACGGAAAATTTTACCCGCAACAGTCAGTATCCAAAAATAATAACCATTCTGTTTCTTAATGCGATTTATCAATACGAAATAGTAACAACCATTCTGTTTACCGGTCAAGCATCGGTGTCCATGGCCTTGCCGGAGTGCTGCACTTGGGGAGTTTCCCGCAGCCAACGGACCTCTCTTGCTCGGTGAGAGCGTGGCGGAAGTGGCAGCGGTGGCCGTAAGGGCAGGGATCGCCGGTTAGGATCATCCTGCAGACCTCGGTCTTGTAGCGAGGGTGGCGGATGACAGGGCGGAGGTCGTCGAGCCCGTGGGCGAACCGGCAGTTCTCTCCGTAGGGGCAGTGACCGGTTTCCTGCCACTTGTTGCACAGCTCCGTCTTGAACATGCCTTGGTTGTAGACCTCCAGCTCCATTGGCGGCTCATCCCCTTCTTTTCCTCCTCCGTGCACGTAAAGTTTTTGCTGTGCAATTAACGCTAATTGTCGTTAATTAGATGTTGATCCAACATCAGCAAATTAATTAACTAACGAAGAAGAAAAGTAACCGCCGAAACGACGGATCTGAATCAAATTAATTAACTAACAAAGATGAAAAGTAACCGCCAAAACGACCGCGGATCAACTAAACGGATCTGAATCAAATTATTCACTTCGGAAACGAAATATACTTCAGTGATTAAAGATAAAGGCGAGCGAGGGACTAGTTCCATACCGCGCCGGCGAGCGGAGTCGTCTGACTCGGACTAGGAAGGCGAGGCGCTCCGCGATTGTTGCTCAGGTACGCTTTAGTCCTCACCGATATGCTCTTAGGCAGCGAGACTCTTGCACCTAGCTCGAGGTCGTTAGATCCTTCCAGCTGCACTTCCGGTGAGCTATCCGTGGCGCCCATCGGCCTCTCCTCATCCAGATCCTGCTCCTCCTCTGCCTCGTGATCGTGATCTTCGCAGTCCGCGGCAGTTTGTTGCTCCAGGAGAAGCGGAGAGAGCCAGCGCCGGTAGAGGTGGCGGTTGAGTTCACCGTTGAAGGAGCGGAGCGCGAGGTTGTCGATGCGGAGGGACTCGACCTCGGCGGCGCACTCGCGGATGTGCTTGAGGCAGAGCGCGTGCCTGTTCACCATGTCCTGGACCTGCTGGAGGCATCGTCGACTCTCCAGCCTCTCTCGCTCTCCATGCGGCTTCGGGAAAGGAGCGGAGTAGTACGAGTAGCGAGAGGCGGCGGCGACGTCGTCGTTCCCTTGGAGGAGGTGGCTGTTATAGTAGGGGTAGCGATCCGGCGGCTTCCCGATCGCCGATCCCGGGGCAACGACGTCGTCGTCTCGCTGCATCGTCTCTTTGATCTACCTCTCGCGCGCTAGCTGACGGTTATCGGAGAAAATAAACGAGAAATTGAAAGAGGAGAGAAAATTAAGAGAATATAAAAAGAGAGAGTACCTGATGATGAGAAAAAAAAGGAGGGAAACTATAGAGAGAGAGAGGAGGGATTTGAAAAGGAACAAAGAAAAGTAAATAAATAGACGGTTGGCCCCTTCTCACCCAGCTAACAAAACTTTTGCCACGTCATAATTTATTGCACCATTAAATAATAAATACAACGAAGTTTTTTAACAATGACTTTAGTCTTACAAATTTATTGTTTTCTCCTAAGGAAGATTAATCGTCCAAATATTATTACTTATTATAGAGAACAATTATCGATAGCATTAGGAGTGATACTAATTAAATCACCAAACTCTTGAGATTCCAAAGAGAAATAGCTAATGAGCCATCGGGCTCCAATTGGGTTACCAGGCGTTTGCTTCGTGATCACACCTTTAACAACCTTAATTTCCCTCCACTATTGTACCACACGGTTGGCGAATACAGTAACCTTCAAAAGCGAATGGATGTGGGTAATGATTGATTGATACTATTGCCTTATTAAGTAATAGTTAAATCAACTAATACATATTTGAATTACGAGAATAATTGTATCTCCTTGAGCATCGAGGTCTGTAATATATACACTTGGGTCACTTATAATACATCAACTTATCAAAATAATATCTGTGAAATTACATATGATGTCATGTAAGCTTCGTATAAGTTCGAGATTTCCAATGGTATAAAGCTTACACTTGAGGCATTAGAATGAAAGAATCAACTGAATCTCAAGTATAACGAGCATGGTAGTAGGTACATGCTCCTCCTGATCAACTTCAGGCTTGAAGCAGATATTTACAGGACCATTGTGAAGCAGACATTGAAATTGTCAATAGGTTCTCGCCGCAGCAACACTATCCGAGTCGTCGCATCCTGTGTTTACGAACTTGCCTGCTGCTCGCTTCCGGATGTCACTTCTAGGTCTCCGAAGATAACGCCGGACTTGGTTCTCGTGCCTGCAATTGATGTCTCATGAAAAAGAGCAGAAGATGCAACGCAGGGAAGATTACGATTCATGAAATTATGCCACCTGAGGTGACAAAAATCCTGCTCGGGCAGTCTCGTGTGTTCCTGCTCGACAGCTTTGTTACTGCTCTGTCAAAGTCCTATGACAAATAAGATTTAAGTTCAAAGCAAAAACTTTTACCTTCGAGTCTTTTTCTTCACTTTGTACCTGGTCATGGCATTTCCTCTTGCTTCCACAGGGGAAGCCTCCATGTCATAGGAAAGACATGATGCTTTTCCTCTTGCGATGCAAGGGGAAAGCCCACTATCAAGAAACTCGGTCCCGACGCTTTCAGTGCTGTCCCTTGAGACCGTGAATGAGAGAGTTGAATAAGATGGCCGAAGAATTGCCCGAGGCGCATCTGGACTCCCTTGAATGTTATGAGCTTGGTTCACCATGAATTGAACATTCTCCGACTGATGCATATATATAGAAGAAGCAGATGATTCCTGCGATGAGCAAAAGCAAAGTTTTCTGCAGTGCTTAAATGTATTTGTTCAAAGACGAGCGCGAAACTATCAAACTTCTGATGCAACTAACTTAGTTGGGGTCCGCTGGTTTGTTACATGCTGCTTTCTCGTCGGAATTAGTCTCTCTGACTCAAATAAGCAATTGCACCAATAGTACCTTAAATGTATGTTTCATGATTATCTTCTTCTACGCGGGTTTTCTTAACACAAAATGAAGAACATATGCTCTGGTGAGTAAGCTAGAACAGCACCTGTTTTTCTCTCCCTTTTTTGCCTTTTGATTTCTCAAGGGCCAAGTTCGTACCGAAGGCTGAACATGATACATCTCTGTCATCATGTAGTGCTCTGGTTACATCTTCGTCACCTCGAAACAGCTCCTCAAAGTTGCTAAACGATATATCCACGTCAGGAATATTGAAATTATCATGGCAGACGATCTCGTCACAAACTCCAATATCCTGCATGTTTTGAGACCACATCTGCAAAGTTCAAAGGCAGAGAAACTTAGCGGCCACGTAATGACGTCTTGACAATCAAGTAAATGATGGGTTAGCCTGTTTGACAAACCTGATTCTGATTCGTGTGGCTGGGACTTATGCTTTGCCAAAAGGATTCTCCAATCAGAGTATTTGTGTTGGCCGAGGAGAAAGGCGATGGCTCAGTTTGAGAAAACGCTGAAGTCAAAACATCCACCTTTAACTCCCGAAATGGATGACCAAGTTGCTGTATTGGATGGTCACTCGGTTTGTCGAGATCACTTAACCTGTCCAGATTGTCATCATACTTATTCTGAGTAGTGAATGTCATCACGTCTTCTTGTCCTTCTTCGCTCCCAAACGATGTACCAATATTAGCCTCATTGAGCTGAAGCTTCTTTAGATCAAGAATCTGTTGCAAAATGAAGGAGGTGTCCTGTGGCTGCAGTCCGTTCATAGAACAGCAGAATTCCGATAAGTAAGAGCATAGTGATGAGGACCTAAGACTCAATAAAATGAAACAATGCTGCTTGTGAATTGATCTAAGATATACCCACCTCGGACTGTTGGCTGCTAGACCCGATTTCAGTTTCCACACCGCGGGCCTGTGCATAGTTTACATAGCCTTTTCTATCTATATTATCCAGTTCAAATCCCCACAATGCCGCAAAATCTTTGGCCGGAGGGCATCCCACATAGCTACTGACCAACCGTCTCCGGTGCTGAGAAGACACTCCATGTAGACTGCGGTCACAGCTCCGACAAATAAACATCTGATGATCCAAGCACCGAGAGCACGCTGGACGGCTCCTGCACGAGTCGCATAAGAGGGTGCGGAGATGCCTGTTGGAAAGTCCATTGGCTGAATGGACCTTTGCATCACAAGAAAGACAAAGGTACGCCGAATCGGCCTGGCAATAGACCACTGGCCTCATTGTAGTGCAGAACTCACAAGATTTCTCCATTGTCTTATCCAAAGATCAGTGGTGATCCCGTAATCGCCGGACCTCGCTAACTATAATTCCCGCTTTGCAGCTGAACAACTTCCACTTCATAGATACATTAACAAATGTCAAGATTATAAATTCTCAAACTGCAAACTAAAGGTCCGCATTAAATGACAGAGGGTGCGTGGACGTTTGAGATTGTAATTCAGACACGAATTCGAACCTTTGAAAACTACAATTAGAACCAAATCATTTACTCACAACCAACAACGAAGAAAGCTCTAATTTTAACAGAAAAGAAAAAAAAAGGCATCAGTTTAAAGCAAGACTAATATCAACTTCAAGTAACCAACAGCAAAGAATCCCAACCTAACCACCATTACACACCTAACCCTCAGAATTCACTTCCACCTACCTTCTCTCCTCATCATCCCAAATCAATGCAAATTAGGATCCAATCAAAATTAAATCCTCAAAAAAAGTTACAAAGAAAGGGTAATTTACCTTTTCAGCAGGAGAGCAAGAGCCAAAAAGCTGGTCACCTTTTTTATTATTATGATTATTTCTTTTTCGTTTTCATTTTGGTTAAGATTGTTTTTTTTGGGTGTTCCTGAGTTAGTTATGCCTTTTTTTCCCTCGCCATCTATCTGTTATAGTTTAACACCCTTTTCGTGCTTACGTGTAGGCCAGAGAGGGTGGACCTTTCCTGACGTGGCAGTGAACACGTGGGTCTTCGTGCAGGTGGACCCACCCAGCGTTATCCATGCGCATGTGATCAGCCCAACTTCCCCCCCTCCCTCTTGCAGTAGTAGTTACAGTTCGTTTGGTTTGTTTCCTCTTTACTTTTCGTTTCGGCCCCTCAACTTTTTGAAATTGTATTATTGGCAGGTATTACAGTAAGAATTCATACATAAAGTCTCGATGATATTGCATAGGTAAGTATAGATTTTACTCAAATGAAATCTTAATTTAACGTTATGATTGCTTATATACAATGCAAATTTCACCATACATAGTTAACGCAAATCTAGAAACAGGCTCTTCAAAAATTTATGGGATGATAGAAAAAAAGAAATATCTATCCCTATGGAACTCAATCTTTCAAGTTATATGTTCAAAGAACAACACATCATTGTTTTAGATTAATTAAAAAAGTTTGATTTAAATTTATTGAAAATGCATCACCACTGTTATGTTGGGAAAATACGACAGCTCAACCTTTACCAGGATCTCGAGATAAAGAAATTCTTGTACACTCACTCCACCCGAGACACAAAGACTCACTCAAATAAAGTCTTTATTAAAATGTACAAGAGAAAGTTTACAAAGGAACGAGTATCTCTCACTGCACTCTTTCTAATTGGGACTACTTCACTCTTCCTCACTTATGAGAAGCCTTTCTCTCTATCTCTTCTTTTTCCTCTCTTCTCTCTTGGATTGGTTAGGAAGCCCCCTACCCCTATTTATACTACTCCACCTCCTCAATGAACGGTGGAGATTAATTCTATCCTACGGTGGAGATTGGTTCTCTAGAATACTCTACACACTCTAGGAACCTCTACATTCTTCCACTCCATTCCATCTCCTTCCATACTCTTCTATAGGCTTCCATAAGCTTCCACACTCTTCCATAACCTTCCGTACTCTTCCATAAGCTTCCGGAAGGTTCTACATAACTCTAGAATATTCTAGAGGATTCCACACATCTCTACAAGATTCTAGAGAGTTCTAAACTTTTCTAGAAAACTCCACACTATTCTAGAGAATTCTTCTCATCTCTACATAGTTCTAGAATTCTCTAGGATTTTACAAAGTATTTGGAAATAATGAATTACATCCTAACATGTTAAATGAACTAAAATGTCCTGCTTTTGATAACCGAACTTTGTGACGCCATTCATACCAAAAGACAGTTGGACACTAATATAGTGAAATTCCATTATTGGAGAGAATTTATAGTTTCGTTTTTTCGAAGGCAATTTATAGTTTACCCTAAAATGTGGTATCAACTATCAAGTCGTAAAATGGCGATTTATGTCTTCCACTCGTTATTTCCCGTTCGTATCCAGAGAGATGACACCGGAAAAGGAAAGAGGTGATGTCACGTGATCCGGAAGTTCACCCAGCCATGACCAATGATCACCCGCCACGTAGGTCTTAGAAAAGACGGGTTTGGTAGTTTCAATTTTTTTTTCAACTACATTTTGGCACAACTGGCAACTGGAAACTGGAAAGTAAAGAAAATGATATTCTAATTTCTCATATGCATCGATTGTAAAGAAAATGATATTCTAATTTCTCATATGCATCGATTGTTACTTAACGATTTTAACCAAAAATTCATACATCTACAAGTAAAATTCAGTAGAAAGTTGTTACCTGCCGAAAAAGCATGGATAGACATAGACCATTCTTTGAATAACCGTGCCTTATTCTACTATAAGCTATGAACTCGTAATCATTACATCACTAGATGATTTTAACCAAAAATCCACATATCTACATCATCTCCCCTGTTATTCTAGAAACGAAATTATGTCTGCTTCAACTTCTGCAATTTGTGCCTGAACAGAGAAAAACTCCACTGGGTGAGCCAATCATCACACAATAGACATTTAAGGATAATTGCAAGTTCCAGATAACTTAAACACCAAGACAATGCATCAATCAAAAACGGGCCTGAAGGTACAAAGGCACCAGAAAAGTAGTTTAAAGATGTTTACCAAGATGATCCTCTGCTGCTGGTTAAGCTGATGATATCCGGAAACGGGCTTGGAGACCGCTGATCAGCTTCTCGAACGATTTTGAGAGGTCCGGAATGGTGGTCTTGCACACTGTAAGATGATCAACTTCAATTGATGTGCAAATACGATAAATACAGAGCTGCAACTAACTAGCTTCTCTCTCTCAGATTATATCAATACTTCCACTGATACTGATTGTAGAGAACAATTGCCATGGTACTGAAAGTGTACTAAAACCACTTTAACGAAGTTCAGTCGAAGTTCGAATAAGAATGCAAACTGAACAAGTCTTCAGAAGTTTAAATAAGCATCTATTACTGTTGAATCTTTCTAAATCAACCTAACCTTAAATCTTATTTGACGTTTATAGAGATCCTACGGCACAATCAACAGATATTATCCATATACAAACAGTTTGCTGATCTGCAGAATCTACAATGTTCGAACTCCTGAAATCATAACAAGAAGAAAGGCAATTACCTCGAGATAGAGTAGCTTGGACATCCACTTTGAACTCTTCATACGACTCCTGCACGTCAAAGACCTAATTAGATCTACCATTCCGCATCTAGAAACATAACCTAGAGCTTTCGTTCATATGAAATATGCGATCAGAATGGAATATGCCTTTCAGTTCAAAAAAGTAAAGATGTTTCTGACCTTCATCTGTTCGCAGCTAGCCGCAATTCGCTCTGACGTCTTCTTGTACTCCTTCTCTGACTCATCCATCACCTGCTGGCTCGCTTGCGTCTGGATCTGCTTTCAACTCCCGAAACATTACCAGAATAGGCATTGATCCATCGAAACCGAACACTGACCAAAGCAGATAGTCGAGAAATAAAGGAAGAGGGAGTAGAGTACCTTGAGGCGCTTGTGGAGGCGAGATCGAGAGGCGTCAAGATCTTTGACAATCTCGGAGTGAGATCGGTCGATGAGGTTAGACTTGAGGTCGCGGAGGCGGGACAAGACCAGCTCCCTGAGGTCGGAGACGGAGGCCAGAGGTTTGGTGCCGCTAGGAGAGGAGTTCATGTGCAGAGGAGATCTTCCCTTGGCAGCGCTCCTGTTTCTGGCCGGCTCCGGAGACCTGGTAGTGTCCTTGCGCGAGGATCTCTTCGCTGGCGCGGCAGATGCCGGCGACAGCGTCGGAGAAGGAGACGGGGATGCGTTAGGGATCGGCGGTTTACGAGCGCTTCTCTTCCTCTTCCCCGTCGCCGTCATCCTGCTCCGGGAATAGTTTGAGACGGAGGCGGTTATTTTTTTCAAGGATCTTTGATTTGAAGCGAATTGAAATGAATCGCGGGAGGCGGGGAAGTTCTTATTATAGTTTTGAATTTTCCCGTCGAGGGCCTGATTGTTGGGCTCAATGGGCCGGGGGAAGTCAAATCAAACCCCAAGGATTGTTTTTGAACCCGATAATTGCAATTCGATGATCTCTTGGCTAATAATTTTAACACAAATCTAATTTGATACATCCAACTAATGAGATTATAACATTTTATTAAAAAAATTGAGGTCCACATCATTAATTTTCTCTCTTCTCTCTCTCTCAAATTAGTATACATTAATATCAATGTAAAATTGTGCTCTTGGAAAGGAGATCCATAGCTTGCTCATTATATTGCATTAAAAAATTTCTCTCCTCTGAGCTTTAAATTTTTCTTTCTTTTTTCATTCTGAAACTTTCAATTTCCTTCCTTCTATTTCAATAACAAAGAATTTGATTAGTCCTTTTCAGAAACTCATAAAATAGAAAAAAAATTGCAAAGTTGAAGATAATACATATCTTTTTTTAAATGAAGAAAGATAAACTAATTACTTCTTTGCTATAAATACACACAGTGATGCGTGAAAATAGTGAACCACCTTGTATGTTGATCCCCGACAATGAATTTTTCCTCCCAAAAAATTCATCGACAAAGATCTTTCCCTTCCATAAAAAATGGAAGGTATAAAGGATATATAAACAGGTAGTTTTGTCTCTGAGCGGTACGAGGGCATAATCATCATGAATTCATGATGGTAGATGACATTCAAGTATTTCTCAGGAGATTTACATCAACTGTCCATGCTTTCATCTACAAAGGTATAAAAAATGACATCGCAATATTTATTTATTTATTAAATAGATGATAAGGAATGATCCATAAAGATTTTATTTTATGATCCGTCATTATCAAGATCCATAGAGCATTGTTTTGGTTTTTTGGGTTGACGATAATTATCTATGAGAAATTATACTAAATATTTATTTTTTAAGTTGCACAGTGGCACGCAATATTTAAAATGTTATCACGAGCGTTACATATTTATGTCCATAGGTGACATGCCAATCTTTTGTTGGATTAACTTATATATATATATATATATATGGCACATTTCTATATAGTTTTTTTTATAACTTAAACCAGAAATAATTGTCAATTTGCTATTAATTCATTCAGATATTGTTTCATTTTTTTTCATACTGGAAGTGTCAGCCAAATGAGATATGTTAGGTTTTCCCTAGATACTTCCTACATCGTAACTTCATAGCATCCTAGGTTGTATATATATATATATATATATATGATATACATAAATATTAATGAGTAACTCAACGAGATTACTCAGCTGAAATAGAAAATTATTGGAGAAATAATTAAAATAATGTCTTCCCATGTTGGCTTTAGTCCAATTAATGAACACTCATAGATAATTAAGTGAGGTTCTGGTGTACTATTTAATGAGTGTTTAATATGTACATAGTAACAGAGGCGAGAGTACATTAACATAGTTAATGATTTTATCTAAATTGATATATTTTTTGTGAAATGATTATCTTATTTGTTAAATTAGATGTGCTTCATTTAATTATGGACTAGAAATTAGAGCTTTAACTAATTATTTATTTAATTAAATAAAAGTACATCCCATTTGCTCTTTGGCTAACTGTCGACTAAGTGTCAAATTACTCAATTATATTAGTATCAGTACCTTAGAGAAAAAAATTTATTTTCTTCATTCATAATCATTTACTCTATGAATATCTGATTATTAATCTGTAACAACATACATTGATGTTTATATGCAGTAGTCAATTGAAAAGTTCACGTAAAAAACAACATGATATCACGTAACATGAAAATATGAACTAAAAATGATTAACTCTTAAATTTAAAAAAATAACTCTGAAATCCTTTATTATAAAGCAATATAGTAAAATATTATATATGTTGAAACATGAAAAATACATATCACACGCATTTGTCAACCGTGTTAGATACAAAAGAGCATACAGAGACCTCCGTAAGAAAATTATAGTATCATATTTTATATTACATTCATAACAATGAAAATTGACTCCAACAAATTGCTCAAAAATAGAGTCAAAAGATACCATTCAATATA
>SOPF01028610.1:96256-109731 GCA_012979155.1 Hypericum perforatum
ATCAATCATATTTTATATTACATTCGTAACAATGAAAATTGACCCCAACAAATTGCTCAAAAATAGAGTCAAAAGATACCATTCAATATATGTCACTACTGACGTATCGTACGCTTAGATTGTCTAGTCCAATCTGTACCACTACCATATGTAGTTATTACTCAGTATAATACTCATGTCTTATCGACAATTAAAAAAATTACTTATAATTTTAGTATTCGTGACGGCAATACTAATTGAAGGTGTGGAAATGATTTGAAACGACAATCGGAGGTTCCAAATTGTGATGACCAACTTGCAGAAGAAGGGCGTGAGGAGTCTCGGTTCCCTTCGAATCCTCGTTAAAAATCACATATCCGTTGTAGGTAAGTCGATGTGGTGTGTATTAAATCAAAACATGAATTAGAAGTTGAGTAAATTCCAATAACAATTATATTATAAACATCTTTTTAAGTTGGCACATCAACCATAGTAGGGAAAAAAAGCAAAAACTTCTTCATCAAGATCATACAAGAGGGGGCAAAATATTGCATGGTTAAACTGAACAATCGATCTGGCCCGAAAGACATCTGACATTATGCCTGCTTGAACAAGAGGATATCTGTCGTCGCCATAGAAACCCGACCATCGAGCAAGCAACCGAGAAACTTGCCGCTACCACAAATGTGGAGACTCCTCACGTGACGTAATCTGTAATCTATCTAATAATAACAACTAACTAATTAGGGATACTATAAATCGTGTATTGACCTTATACATTATAGAATCTCTATAAATCTCTACGTTGGTGTAAACAATTCCAACGACGCGACAAGAGAAGAGAGACAAAGGCAAGGGAAAAGAAGTTGTAAGGGAATCTCACGACAAGGGCAAGGGCAAGGGCAAGGGCAAGCACATTGTAAGAGAGCCGAAATTTCAAGTTACTCGGCAACAACATCGTTGAATGGATCGCAAAACCTTTCAAAGAACGGAAGGAATGTGGACATATGCATGACCATACCGAGTATTTTTACCAGATCAAAGCAAAGTATAAAGACCGGTAATTCTTCGGCGGTTGAGTCCACCACAAAGCCGTTCATCATTATTGGAACCCTCCGACCTGCTCAAGTAAGAGAAACTATCAATTCGTTTAGGGCATGCAAGTGCACCACGAATATTAAATGGGTGGATTATTAGCTTGTAACCAGATGAAATGTGAAATTATGTTTAAGTAAATCTATCTAGATGTATAATATCAATCAAATTATGGTTCAACAATTTTATTCATAATCAGTAGTTTCTATGGTTTAACGATTCGCTTTATTAGTAACTATAAAATCCACATAATGAACTATTTGCCACATCAGAATGCTGATAATCGGTATAGTTATAGGAGGTGGCAAATGGTGTCGGCAAATGAAGAGACGTTGAAGTCCTCGGTGTTGGTTGAATGTTTTAGAGTCAAGTACAATTGTGCTCTACATCCACAAGAGGTACTATTACATGAGTCATCGACATTATAAACTAGACAAGTAAAGTTCATATGGACTAGGAAACGATGTTACGGAGATATTTTCTCTTGTCTTAAATTATGTATGTTGAAGCTATTTTCTCTTCTCTTAAATTATGTATGTTGAAAGTGTCACTCAATTGGAACGTCGGGCCAAAAACAATGTGTGTGAGATCACATACCTTTTTCGAGGATCAAATAGGTGGTTCCATCGCGCTCCACTTCTTATACAACTTCTGACAATTTTATTAAGTGAATTCAAATCTCTTATTTAAAAATAAAAAAATAATGGTGAATATTTACAGCGAAAATTGGGCAAAAGCTTGGCATTACTGCTGGGTAATATTCTGGATTATAGCTTCCCTTTACCGTGCCAAAGAAACTATTTTAAAACCTATGATAAGCTAATCCAACTTGTTAAAAACTATTCTAAAGGATGCAAATGATTTGACTTATTAATTTAAATATAGACGCAGACCAAAAATTTTACTTCCTAAATTTATATTTTTTCTATTAATTATATCACAAAATAACACTTTATTGTTTATTTGAATTGTGATATGAGACCCTAATACAATGATAAAAGAATATTTATAAGGTTGGGATTCAATGAGAAAGTTTATCAATTTTGGTAACCAAATCAATAGGTTACCAAAAAAGTTTATTCCATTAATGTCACCTAATTAATACAATATTGACTCTTTCTTTTTTTTTACACGTTTGTTGCCTCTTTCTTAATGCATTTAATAAGGCTTTTTGTTAAGCCAGAGTCCCTATTACTTGCCATGTTTAGCTTAGAATTAACCAAATTATCTCATTAATGTCACCTATTTAATATATTGCCATTTTTTCTTTTTTATCACTGTATTGCCTCTTTCAATTGCAACTAAAATGGCTTATTATTAAGCCAACTTTTTTTTGCTTACCATATCTGGATAATTTTGTTTTAAATGCTTGTAGAATTAATTAATATTATGTCAAACAGAGTTTATCTAAAAACTGCCACCTAACTAATATGTTGCTAATCTTTTTTCCCTTTTTGATATGTATGTTATGTCTTTCAAATGCAACTAAAGGAGTTTATTATCAATCCAAAATCTTTTGTACTTGCCATGTTGGTTGATTTGGTATTAAATAACTATATAACTAACTAAGATTAGACAAAAAGTTTACTCATAATGTCATCTAATTAAATATATTTTCATTTTTTTCTATTTTTAGGAAAATACGTTGTATATTTCTTATTAATATTTAAAAGGCTTATTATAAAGTAAAGTTTTTTATTAATTGCTTATGTTTGGCTAATTTTCTAGGATCTTTCGATTAGTTTCTACAGTGATTAGGTTGTCTTTAAAGATGTCAAAACCAAAAAGAACGTTCCAGTCTAATTAACTAATTTTGTTTACCAAATTAAAAAAGATTACCAAACATCTTTTTTACCATAAGAGGAACTTATTGCTAATCCAATCTTACCAAACATCTATTAGTTGACTCAAATCGTCCTTTTCAATAATGTAAAATTGGTGTGATTTTTAAAATATTGGTAAATTTTTTATGTCCTTTTTGAAAGTATATAATTTTTATTTGCCAAAATATTTGTAACTTACTTAGTATGATTTACTTTATCAGTGTTGTTACCGTCAACCTTATAGAAACCTTTCTGCGACAAAATGGAGTAAAAAAATTTGTAGTAAAAAAAGTGTCTCGATAGGGAAACTCTATATTAGTTATATATAGCACAAAAATTGCTAAAGTTTCTAATATAATCAGCAAAATTTTAGCAACTTATAACCACTAGTTATGATCATAGTACATTTTTTCCTATAATGAACAATACAAATTTCTGAAATAAATTTTGAAATATCTTTTTTCTTCTGAAATAATTATATCGTCACAGAAAATAAAAGTTTAGAAGCTTCCCTTCAACAATTATGCAATTCTTTATTCACATTTTCTAGCTAAAGCAAGAAGCAGGTATTTTTAATTGGAAGTAACTTTGGAAGAACTCTATATAGAAACATATATTGTGTTTTCTGTATATATAAAAATATATTATATTTTTTGGTGAAGAAATATACAAGTTTACTTGCTAAAAATAACAAATAAACTAAAACATTGCTAGTCCCCTTTCGGTGCAACTATATGATTCTATTAACAATTTTTTTTTGCAAATTTTTTCCCTCTGATAGTCATGGTTCCAAATAGTACGACGTTAAAGGTCTTAGAGGAGAGGCAGGGACGGATCCAGAAAATTTATATTATGGGGGCAAAATATTTATGATCTTCATGCAATTGAAAAAAAAATCGTAGTGGGGGCAAATTAGTCAATATCAATGGGAGCAAATTCTTTTTTTCTATTAAATATATACCCATAAAATTTTTTTTGGTGGGGGCAATTGCCCCCACATACTTACATATAAATTCGTCCCTGCGGAGAGGTACCCTTGTTTGCTTGAATGGATCATTGTAGCCAATTTGAAGAATGTTTCACAGCATGCCATTTGGAAGAGGAAGCATTCTGTACACGAAATCGAAAAGTCGGAGCCACATGATAAGATGTTGAAGCTAGCTACTAATGCCGATAGGGTGGAGCCTAATTAAGTGACATGAGCTACTAACAACTATCTAATTAGAGCATGTACTTGTACAAATACTTATAAGGTTAAAAGTTGTAGACCAAAGGGTATTACTACAAGCAAGTCCAAAGGTAGAATGTTTAACAAATGAATAGTTTGGACCCGAATAATAGCAAATTTGATAATAATTGGAACATTATTAATAACTTGTTAATGCTTTAGTGAATATGTGTGTAATAACATATTATATATGCCCTAACTTAATTTGGAGAACAAAATATGTTTTATATATATTTTCAATTTTAATTTATTATACAATTATTTTTAGACTAAATATAAGTGTGTATGAAACTTAAATAGATCTATAATATGTATATTTCGCATATTAACACAAATAAGTATAATACATTGATGTGCTTCTGTTTGCCGAAACATAAAAACATAAAATTTATAAATACAGTAAGTAAATAATTAAATCGCCCTCCCTCGGCCATATGATTGCAGGGCCTGTCTCAAAATAAAATTGGAGTAGATGATTGGACCATCCTCGGCACGAGCGGAGCCAGAATTTTTTTGTAGTGGGAACAATACATAAAATATTTAATTATTTTAATAGTAATTTTAATTTATAGGTTGATTAACATTTTAGTGGGGTCAATTTTTTTTATTTTAATAGATACATACACTAAAATATATATTAAATTATCAAGTAAATAAAAAATTAAGTGGGGTCAATTGACTCCACTAATCTCTAAGTGGGGTCAATATCTTCGGTATCTTTTTCCATATAAAGGTCAATTTATTATTATTGTCTTTTCTCGTACACCCAAAAAATGAATTTTTAAGGCCGTCATTATGACGTACAAACAAATTACCAAAAAAATTAACATAATCAGTCTGTACGGCGCTCTTTATATCAAAATGTATACTATTATTTATTCATTTATATTGGTCACAACTACAATTCTCACCATAACCAAGCTAGGATATTTATAATTTCTCTCAAAAGATAAAAACTAAAGGTTTAATCAATTTTTTTGTCGTGTTAATCAGAATTTTAAAGCAGAAGTGAAACGGGATCATTGATCAAGATGAGTAGTGGCTCTTTTGGTTCTAGCAGAATATCATTCTCACTGGCAAATGACTTCTCATCGTATATGTTCTTGGAGGCTTACGAGGAGGTTGAAGTTACTGCTGCTGAGGCTTATTGGCTTGGTCTTCCGATCTCAAACATCGAAGATCATATCATCGATAACGGAAGAGGTACGTAAATCTGTTGCGTACATGATTGGCACAACATTTGAGAATTTGAGGATGCATTCCAATGATTTCAAAAGCTGATCTTCATTTTTTTCTTAGGTTGCTACACTTGTCTTCCTATGGTTTATACAAAGATCGATTAAAGAAAATATTTATGTAGTTTAGTCTTTTTGCAAGTTTATAATTTGAAAACTATGTCTAAAGTTTGGTTCGATTTAGATTTTGGCGTTAAATTTTTTTTATTTCTTACGTGTACATGTAAAAATTTGTTAATTAATTCGATGTTTAGACGTTGAATTAAAAAAATAAGATATTTGAACTATCATAAAATATTGGGAAGATGGATCTCAGTTCCTTCGGGTTTGCATAAATTCGCGTTTCAATCTTTCTATTTTTTTATTAGTATTTAGCCCTCAAAGTTTGTCGAAAAGGTATTTTTTAACCCTCTCACCGGAATCGGATAATTATTTCGGCGAAAATGGACCTGAGATTATAAAAATACTCTTATCTTAAAAAAAATTGAAATCCAATTTAAAAAGAATTCTTTTTAATTGAATTCAATTTGGATTTCAATTGAATTCCTTTTAATTGAATTTTAATTTTTTTAAATAAAGGTATTTTTGTAATCTTAGGTCACCTGAGAAATTGTTCGATTCCGTAAAGAGAGGTTAAAAGATACCTTATTCTTTCCACAAACTTTGAGGGTTAAATACTGATAAAAAAATAGAGGGTCTAAAACACGAATTTCTGCAAATCCGAGGAGGCTGAGGACAATTTTCCTTAAAATATATGAACATTTTGACCTTAGACTATTAATATACATTTTGGCTTATTTTGATAAGTATGGTTCATGTTTTATTTCAATATTTTAAACATAAAAATGATCAACTTTACTATCAAATTATATATTTAAATATCAAATTTGTTAAAAAATGTGAAAGAACATGCAGTACTTTAACTATTAAAAAAAATTGGTGTTCATCTTTAAATGTTGAATTTGATTTCTCTCAGTCAATTAGATTCGACGTTTCTAGTGTAAAAATCAATGTGACAATTTTTTTCTATTTTGACGTTCAATCAATATCAAAATAAGCTTTCTTTCATCATTCAGTGTAAGCATGCAGTAAAATCTTATTAGGCACAAATTTTAATAGTTAGGTATATGAGACATTTGAAATTAAGTGGATTATTTTGCAATTTTGAAATTAAGTAAATTATGTTGAAAGTTGTGCACACATTTCTCATACTCATTCTCAAAGATTCTGTTATGGATACATGTCTGAAAATTTTCTTTTGATGAATCTTATCAAATTAGTCAAATTTATGAGATTTGTTCATAAGATGTGAAAATAATAACTTAGGTTATCCTTCGTGGCTTCACCGCCCACAACGCTAGACCTTAGCTACAATATTTTTAACACAAGTGCAGTTCTTGGAGGATTTACAGGGTCCAACTCCCAATTCTCCACGGCAGCAGCTACAAGGTCTTATAGTCCAAGCTATGGCCTCATACACAGCTCGTACAGCAACAACCACCTTATGTCAACTTATCCGAGGTCTGTCCTGATCCAGAATCATCACCCTGCCGTTGAAATGCATTATGCAAGAAACTCCACCAGTTCATACGCGTGGTCATCAACAGGCTACAACAACTGGAGCTTAAGTGGTAATGTAGGATTCGGCTATGCCAATCCGGAATATGTGCCTGAAACAGTTGCAGGAACCTTCAGTGGTAGTTCCTACGGAAGCCATTATGCTCTGCAGCCTGCAATCTATTCCACTCTTCCGAACCAGCAGTTGCAACCTGCAAACTATTCTGGTTTCTTCAACCATGATTTGCTGCAACCTGCACTTCCAAATCTTGTAGGTCATGGAAGTCAGGAATTTGGTACTACGCTCGTAGATCCGCTGGCTTCGTCATTCGAGCAAGACCCGCGCCAGCATACAAACACTATTCATGGCAATGCATTTGAACAACCACCTGCAATATCACAAGGTTAATACCATCTAATATCTAAACACACACACGCACAGATTCATACATATGAGCTCGTCCAACCATTCATGTTTCTCTGATAATTGCAGGCATGAACTTTCGTCCTCAACCGGCTGAAAACCCAAGCCAAGGACCCCATTATCTCATAGCATCGACAAACCATCCTCCTTTGGTCGCAGATACTAGTGGATACTTGTCTGAATTTAAAGACCTGGACTATTTTCCCCAAGAGCTAATGGAGTCCCAAGGTTTGAAACATCGATCCTATCTAGCTTCAGTTCCTTGTAGCAGACTAGTAAAAAATAATGTGCAGTTAATTTAATTTATAATATTTTATTAATGAAGTGTCAAACTGCAGGTTCCTCACCCAACGTGCACGATGCAAACACGGGGATGGTTGAATATTTCGAACGCGGGGATTATTTGATCGATGACATCGATGGGTTCGACTCGGCGGACCCGAGTGATCTTTTTATTGATTAAAATGTCCCAGTACTCGCTCTTAATGGATTGGTGTTATATCTAGGATTTCATCATTTCATTTGTGAAACTTATTTTCAAATCTATACTCATTTCATTTCAAAAAAAAAAGTGTTCTGTCGGATATTGAGTTCATTTGTAAATTTTGATTTTCAAATTGTGTTATTTTTTTACAATGAGAGTGGTTTTCATTAAAATATATGTAATTACAAGACGACCAAATAAAAATCAATTTTTACAAATTAATTAAAAAAAAATTTTAGTGATCTTGAATCAGGATTGAGTTCTTCAAAGAAATTTTAAAGATTTATAAATAGAAACCTAATTTTTTTTTAAGTATCACTCTAATAGTCACCGACTCCATTTGGCAGTTTCCAAATATACGTAACCGAAAATTTGGCAACTCTTAATTTTGGAAACCTGATATTAGTACTAGCCATTTAAACCACTTCTTTCCCAAAACCCACACCTCTTAAATTCTGAAAGATGGTTTCTTTAAAGATATTAGTGTACTGAAATTAGAATAAGAAGGCATCTTTACAAAAAAAAAATGAGATTGCAAAGTAGGAAAACAAAGTGGATCGGAGGTGATTAAAGAATCCCATGTTACTATTCTTCAGAATCAAGATTATCGAACATTATTTAGGTTGCATTTCATCGAATAGATTAGAGAACCCCATTTCACTAGTATGTATTCGTACAATATCCAATCTCATCCGCTACAAAAGGAGGATGGCTTGCAGCTGCGACAAGATAATAGGGTCCTTTGGCTCTGGTTTGCAGCCTGTAGAGAACAGTTTGTGCCGGCAATTATCAAACAAATAAGATATTTTGATAAATAAATAATAACTTTGAATGTTAATAATTATCAAAATAACTTGTTTTATAATAATTGAAGGCATAAAACTGTCCTCTACAAACTGCAAACCCGAACCAAGGATCTCATTGTCTCATCGCAATTACAAGCCCTCCTTCTTTTGTAGCAGATGGGAATGGATACTTGAAAGAATTAAGAGACTTGGACTCATTCCCCCAAGAGTTAGTGGAGTCCTAAGGTTCGAAATATTGATGCATTTCTAATTTTAGTTTCATATAGCAGACTAGTAAAAAATATACTGCAATTAATTTATCATTGCATTTTTTTTTGTGCCAAACTGCAGATACCTCATCCTTCCTGTTCGATGCTATCATAGGGATGGATGAATACTTCGAAGGCGGAGATTATTTGCTCGATGATATTAATGGATTTGACTCGGTTGACTTGTTCTTAATTAATTTATGTTAGAGCGGATTCAAAATTATAAGATAATAAATTAGAACACATAATTTAAACACAATAATTCTAATCATTTTTGGATTGCTAGGATCTTTGTCCTCAAAATTTTACATGGGAATTTTAATACAATTATTTCATTTCATTTGTGGAATTTATTTGCAAATTCACTGACTCATTAATGTAGAATTTTTTATAAATCCTTACATGCTCATGTGTTTGGTCGGGATACTGAATTCATTTGTAAATCTCGATTTCTTGAATCATGTAAATTCCATTACAGTTAGAGTAACTGTCATTAAAATATAAGAAAATTTCAAATGAATTAAAACACAACCACACAGAAGAATACTTCGTTTACAAATGAATTAAGATTTCCGTTTCGAGTGATCAATTAATTTTTGAATGTTGAATGAATTCTAAAATGGAACTTTTAAGAAATTTATTTTTTAAAAGGTAAATTGTATTATCCCTAAAAAAAATTAATCAAATTATTTACATAATAAAATCTTAGTTCTAGTGAGTGTCTCTTTGATGGTCACTGACTTCATTTGGCAGTTTCCATATAAACATCACTGAAATTTGGCAACTCATAAGCCTGGAAACCTTGTATTATTACTAGCCATTTAAAATTAGGAGGGAGTATTTAAACTATATGTATCTGAAATATCCAAATTTTTAACTACCCAAAATGTTTGAATATGTATTTTTCGAATCCAATCTAAACTGATTAATATCCAACATTCAAAAAAATTCGGACGTAGATAAAAATAATCCAAACTATTCATTTTTTTTTTCCAAACCTTCGAAAAATCCATAAAAAATTACTTGCTCATCTGGATAATGAATACTGGCAAGTGCTGGTATCGGGAACTTGTTTTGTACTTTTGTTTGGTGGAATTATGGATTTTTAATGGGTTATTGGTAGCAAGTGTGGGCTAGGTTTAATGGGCTTATTTTTATAAAAAAAAAAATTCAATCGAATATTTAGGATATCCGAAATATCAATTTTATTATCTGAATCTAAAATATTTATTTTGGATAGTTAGGATTCGTGTAAAAATTCAAAATTACGCAAATTTGAGTCCAAAAAAATTTTGAATATCGATGTCTATAGAATATTATTTAGATTACGCTTCAGAAATCAAAACTCTATTATTATTCGACCAAGCTCATTGATATTGTCGAACAGATATTAACCTTTCATAACAAATACAATCTATTTATAAGAATAAAAAAAATAACCATTCATAAGTGACGAATGTCACAGATCGTTCCATTGGTCGGCCATAACTAGTAGTACTCTTAACGATGACCATGAGTTGCTAGATCATAAACTTCATAGTTGACACGACGAGGTCACCTACGTGACCGTGGAACAACAATGGACGACGACTCGATCAAACAGAGGCCGTTGGGATGCTTGTAAGAAACAGAACTATGCACGTTTAGCAATGCAATAGGAAAATTTTCAGCTATTTTACGTTGGTTATGGGACCTCTAAACCAGTGCCGTGCACTCAAAACCCAGGTAGACACGACGAGGATGAGCAAGCCACCAACTGCAACTGGAGTGTAGTTGAGCGTCTCGTTGGTGACCGGATATTCGACAGGCAACGAAAACAAGACCGAAATGGTTGCCACCCAGAGTACCGCGATCCAACCCACCAAGACACCGTAGCGACCAAGGTTGAACGGTCCAGGGACGAAAGATTGTCGAGCCAGTGTCACCCTGAAGAAGATCGGAATCGCGTAAGCGATGTACAGTCCAATCGTTGCTATAGATACCATTGCCTGGAATGCCACCGCGCTTCCAAGGTACTGCAGAATTACGAGAAAAGGCAAGGGATCGCATGATCAGGTAGGTGTCTTTTAAAGAATAAAAGTGTCGTGACTTAAGAATGTCTAAGAATGTCAATACCGTTAAGGCCATGCAGAAAGATATAACTGCGGAGAGCCAAACTGCGTATATAGGAACTTCCTGCTGGTTTACTTTGTGCCAGAGAGGTGACAGTGGCATAGCTCCATCTCTAGAAAAAGCATAAGCCATCCTGACATTGAACCGACAATGTAGCCTGTGAGCATTTAACCAGGACGCTTTTTGAAGGCAATCGAGCACGAGAAAAGAGTACCTGGAGTTGCTGGTAACAGAACTCATGCCACAGAAAAATATGGCGATACCGACCACTCCCAAGCAAACAATTCCCCCGGTTCCACTGCCGTACCGATTTTTGAAGGCCGTGTAGAAGATCTCAGCGATGGCATACCCGCCAGCATCATTGTCAGCGCTCAAGAGGAAGGGGATATTGGTCACTGCAAATGTGATACCAAGTATGTAAAACCATCCAAACAGAACGGATATCCCAATCGAGCTAATTATTCCTTTCGGGCCATTGATGTCTGCATTCTTTGTTTCTTCAGTCTAGAAATGGCAAGTTCAAAGAAGACATTGTCATTTGATTCTATCCGTTGATACTTCAACTAGTTCGATGGTCTTGCAACCATTTAAAAAGTTTTCAAGGCAAAAGAAGACATAGCATACCATGTGAGCTGAGGCATCATATCCCGTGAGAGTGTACTGACTCATCAGAAGTCCCAACACGAAAATGTAAGGTTTGCTTCCTATCCCAGCTCCGTTGTCGGTGTTGAAGTGTGTGAAAACAAACTTGGGGCTAGCCCTTTCGGTTGCAACCAAGGGAATGAGAATTGTCAGAACCACAACACCTTCAAACGTCCACCATGTTAGTCTCAATTCAAGCAAGCTCTTGGCTCAAAGCATATGGGCATTAGTAGTTAAACTGAAGTTCAGAACTTCATGTACCTAGAAGATTCCAGGCAGCAGCAAGCTGTCCAAAGAAAGACAATACCGAGATTGAAAGACTGTTGATCAAAGCATGGAGGAACAGAATTCCGCCGTGAATTGCCAGAACAACGTACTTGGACGCCTCGTATCCGCCCCCGTTTTTGCCTCCAGTGCTAAGGAGAATAATTACTTGAATCAGTTGCGCGAGCGAGAAATCTACGCTTGTTGTAACGGCCCACTGCAAAGATTAAAACTATTCAACTGGTCATCATTCGTTGCTGTTGCAGATGGGTACTGCTAGAACTATTACAGTAACTTCACAAAGGTACCTGACCAACAATGTTGAACCTGCAATAAAAGATCTTGTGGATTAGAACATACTTCGATTTAAAATGAACCCGATGAACATCGATACGATAGAAAATGAAAAACTCAACGTAGTTCTCACTATTGATAGCATCAACAAGAGTAGGCATTACACTACGAATCTCAGGAAGATGTAGGAAAATGAGGACCGCCAAATTGTTAAATCTATCAACTCGTTGACTTTCATAGGTACTATCAATCAAATTCTGGTCCTAAAACCAAAACATTCATCTGCAGGTAACAAAGATCAACTAACTTCAACGGATTTGAATGCGAAAGAAAGGATTACCATCCAGTTAGCCACGAAGCAAAAGGCGCCCAAGACGGGCCAGCGAGCTTGGCACTCCAATAGTAGAGGCCACCAGAAGTCGGAAAAGAGGAACAAATCTCACCCATGGACAGCCCCACAAACATGGTGAACAAACCAGCTATGAACCAACCATACACCAAAGAGACCGGACCCCCATACTTCAACCCCGTGTTGTACAATGTTGTTATACCGGTCAGCACCGATATGATCGAAAACGAAAACGCGAAATTCGACACCACCCTGCACAACAACAATGTTCATTCCATTATGGAAATTCAAACATGTTATCGTTAAAGTCAAAGTCACATTCTTGCCAGTGAGATAAAGTCAAAACTCATACGAACTTTGACCAAATGAATTTTCGGACTAAAAGAGATAGAAAGAGTAGATATGAGAGAGAGTTACGAGAGGTCGCGCTTGAGCTCTTGCTTGTAACCGAGCTCCTTGAGACGGGCAGTTCCGGAGTCGACGGATGAACCGCCGCCGTTTCGAGGACCATTGTGAGACGGCAACCGGCGATCCATAACCGAGCTCCCCAATTGGATCAATGAGAAGATGAGATCGGATTTCAAATCCAACAACCTCCTTGGAAGCTCCCCTTGTCCAAATCCCTGATATTTTGTTAAGGATTTTTTTTTCTTCTGATTAGTATATAATTTGAGTTCACATTTTAGAAAATCTATATTGTATTGTTGGAATCTTGCCAACTGGTGTGTGTGCGTTAATTTGATGGCTCTCCTTTCGATATTTATTTAAAAAAAACATAACATTTATTAATCAGTGGGATTTTTCATTAATTAATGGAGGAAGGCTACTGTGTAGTTGACGAATTCGATGGAGAATTGTTATTGGATGCTTGGGCTACGACCGTTAGATGCGTTATTTTCAGTCTTAAATATAAGATTCTGTTTAGTTTCCTGTAT
>SOPF01028611.1:9060-48504 GCA_012979155.1 Hypericum perforatum
TGGATAAGTTTATGCAAGAAGTTGGTGGAGTTGTTAGCCAATAAGGACAGATCCTAAATGCTATAAATCAGCAAGGATCAAGGCAAAACAATCTGGAGCAAATTCTTAAGGGACAAGATACTACTATGCATAACATGGAAATGCATCTTGGAGAAATAGCAAAAGCAAGTTCCTACCGACAATCCGGTTCTCTTCCAAGTTCAACGGAAATGAATCCTCAAGGAAATGTGAATGTAATTTTCTTGAGAAGTGGAAAGGATTTAGCTTCTCAAGAAGTGAATGAGAAGGCTAAGGAGAGTAAAGTGGTGACTCTTGATAAAGATAAGGAAGAAAAAGAAGTGTCAAGAGAGAAGGTTTTGCATGAAGAAGTAGTTGCAGAAGAAAAAGTGTACGTGTCACCACCACCATATGTTCCTCCTCTACCCTATCTTCAAAGGGTTAAGAGGAAGAATGGGATGGATGATAAGTTTCTTCAATTTATGTCAAAAATGAAGAACATCCAAATCAGCGTCTCTTTCTTAGAGATGCTTGATCAAGTTCTGTACTACACTAAGTTTTTGAAGAAACTCATCATAAAAAAGTGAAAGTGGGATGATAGAGAGACGATTGCACTCACTGCTAAGTGTAGCTCTCTCATCTCAAAGGATCTCCTAACAAAGTTGCAAGATCCGGGGAGTTTTACTATCCCTTGCTTTATTGGTACTATTGAGTTTTCTAAGTACCTATGTGATTTGGGGGCAAGCATTAATTTGATGCCTCTTTCTACATTCAACAAACTAGGTTTGTGCGAGGTGAAGAATACATTGATGCTTCTCCAATTGGCCGATCAAACCATTAAGAAGCCATTCGGTGTTGTTGAGGATGTCCTCATGAAGATTGATCAATTCATCTTTCCGATGGACTATGTGGTGCTAGATTTTGTCAAGGACAAGAGTTGTCCTCTAATTCTTGGAAGACCTTTTCTCAACACCACGTGTGCTTTGGTAGATGTTCACGATGGTAAATTGGTACTTCGGGTGGCAGGGGAGGAGAAAGTAGAATTTACGATGACCAAGGTCATGCACCATTCTTTGGATGAAGGCACGTGTATGAAGATAGATGTTTTGGATGAGTGTGTCCGTGAAGTGGGGAATTTAGAAGAGTTTGAGGAGGAAGTTGATAACAAAGTTATCATGCAAGAGATGGAACTTATTTTGAAATATCGGACTCCACCTTATATAATCAAGGCTCCTCTTTTGGAATTGAAAGAGCTAACCTCTCATTTGAGGTATAATTTCTTGAAAGAAGAAAGGAGATTACCGATTATCATTTCCAACAAACTCTCGAAGGAGCAAGAGGATAAGGTGGTTAAGATCATGAACAAGCGGATTAATGCCATGGCTTGGCAATTATCTGATATCAAAGGGATTAGTCCTAAGAAAGTTATGCATCATATCCACATGGAAGGAGAAGCAAAGCCGAGGGTGGACCGACAAAGAAGATTGAACCCAAACATGAAAGAAGTGGTGAAGAAGAAGGTAATTAAGCTCCTTGAGACATGAATCATTTATCCGATATCGGATAGCGAGTGGGTAAGCCCAATACATTGTGTCCCAAAGAAAAGGGGGATGACAGTTGTGATTAACAAAGAGGGTGAGCTTATTTCCATAAGAATAGTGACTGGATGGCGAGTGTGTGTTGACTATTGGAAATTGAACGATGCAACATGCAAGGATCATTTTCCTCTCCCATTCATTGATCAGATGTTGGAGAGAATTGCTGGATATTCCCATTATTGTTTCCTTGATGGATATTCCGGTTATAACCAAATTGCGATTTACCCAAGGCATCAAGAGAAGACTTCCTTCACTTGTCCTTTTGGTATTTTTGCATATCGACGAATGCTGTTTGGACTTTGTTGTGCTCTAGCGATATTCCAATGATGCATGGAAGCAATATTCTGGGGAATAAATGAAAGGATTATGGAGATCTTTACGGATGATTTCTTGGTGTTTGGAGATTCATTTGATAATTACTTGGAAAATCTGGATAGAGTTATGGAGAGATGTGAAGAAAAGAAACTTGTTCTCAATTGGGAGAAATGCCATTTCATGGTAGATGAGGGCATTGTTCTTGGACATAAGATATCCAAAGTTGGTATGGAAGTTGATAGAGCAAAGACAGAAGCCATAGAGAAGATGGCCGCACTGATTTTAGTTAGAGGAGTGAGAGCTTTTCTTAGACATGTGGGATTTTACCGATGATTTATCAAAGATTTCTCTCTAATAGCAAAGCTGCTTACTAACTTGCTAGTGAAGGAAGTACCTTTCAACTTTGATGAGCATTGTCTTAAGGCATTTGCTTTGTTGAAGAAAGCTCTTGTCACAGCTCTGGTAATTTCATCTTTAGATTGGAATTTACTATTTGAGTTGATGTGTGATGCAAGTGACATTGCTTTAGGATATGTGCTTGGTCAAAGAAGGAAGGGAAGCTTCATGTGATTTACTATGCTAGCAGGGTGTTGGCGAGTGCCCAACTCAATTACATGACAAATGAGAAGGAGTTGTTAGCGGTGGTCTATGCTTGTGACAAATTTCATCCATACTTGTTTGGATCGAAGGTGATCATTTACATTGACCATGCAGCCTTGAAGTATTTGTTATCTAAACAAGATGCTAAGCCTAGGCTTATGCGATGGATTTTATTGCTACAAGAAATTTGACTTATCCATCAAGGATAAGAAAGGATCAGAGAATGTAGTAGCAGATCATCTATCTCGTATTGAGAAGAGTGATGGAATGTGATGCAGTCCAACTAGGATCAATTATACGTGCAAGAATTACACGATCGCACAAGTAATATCGTGATAAGTAGGATCATCTCCACAGGAAAAGTGATTGAAAATTGTTCGTCAAGTACCACTTTATGCGCTCCTAAATCTTAAGCTAAGCAAATGGATTATTGGATTGATGATCTAACACTATTACTACCAATAATATCGCAAAATCTCAAGGTTGTCAATCTCAATCTTTTAACGATAGTTCTAAACTACAAGCTCAATATTGCTACGAATCTAAGTTTGTCAGTTCTGGATTCATTAACAATACTAAGTTGAGATAAGCGTATGAAAGCTATGATCTAAACCAAGTTGTCATCCTTGATCATCGACTAAGCATTCATTGAATCGAATATAAATAAGAACTTCAACAATAGAAATAATCTTAAGAACAAAGGAAATAGAAGTACCTTGATGATATCAAATTCAAATGTTGATTTCAATATTCTCAAGAACAATATCCAAAAATACAAAATAAAGTCTAAAAACTTAAATCTACAACTTGGAGGATTTCTTGGTTAAGCTTTCTTTTTCTTCTTCTTTTTCTTCCAAGCTCTTCTCTTTTTCTCTCCTCCCAAGTTGTGTTGCAATGGCAGCCTACTCCCTCTCTTGTCCTTTGCCAAAAGTTGTGGGCCAACTAACTTTAGACCAAGCTGAATGGGAAGTTAGGTGAGCAATTACCCTTGTCCCCTGCCGTCGACCAGCGTACGCTGGGAAGCCAGCGTACGCTAGGGTTGCATTCTGCCCCTTTTTGCTCTTTCTCCTCTTTCTCGCTTCTCTTCCTCAAACTAGCCCAGCGAAGGCTGGATGGCCAGCGTTCGCTGGCCTTGTATTCTGCGCTTCTTTGTTCTCTTGCCTTCAAGCCTCCAATCTTTGCTCAACTCGTTGCTTATGACCACCGATCTTTGCTCCGACTCCTCAATGCTCCTAAACACCTACAAAATACACAAAAATAACAGACAATCTTCTCCTTGACCAAATAAACAAAATGAAATAAAATAAAGACAAGATTCGACTTAACATCTCCTAAATCATGACGAAAACTTAACAAACTAGGACTAAATTAATGCATGTTATCACATGCATCAGAATGGAGACATAAGGACAAATTCAAGAAGAGTTTTCGGATGAAACTTTGATGTCATTGAACAAAATGGATGTTCCTTGGTTTGCTAACATTGCCAACTACTTGGTAGGAGGAATTATTCCAAATGATTTGAGCTATCCTCAATAAAAAAAACTTCAATGGAATGCTCAATTCTACATTTGGGATGATCCTTATCTATTCAAGCGGTGTAATGATGGAATACTTAGATGGTGCATTGCCGATGATGAAGTAGGAAATGTCTTAGCATAATGTCATAACACCCCATATTTAGATCATTATGGAGCAACGAGAACAGCATCGAGAGTCTTGAATGTGGGTTTTATTGGCCCAAAATTTTTAGAGATGCTCGGACATTTGTTGCTTAATGTGATTGATGTCAAAGAACCGGGAATATTTCCAAGAGGGATGAGATGCCATAATCTGGAATCCTTGAAGTTGAACTCTTTGATGTTTGGGGTTTAGATTTCATGGGACCATTTCCAACCTTCTATGGAAACAAGTACATTTTGGTAGGCATTGATTATGTGTCTAAGTGGGTTGAGGCTTGGGCTTCACCAACGAATGATGCTAAGGTAGTGATTCGCTTTATCAAAAAGCTCTTTTCGATGTTTGGCATACCAAAGGCAATCATTAGTGATAGAGGTTCGCATTTTTGCAACCGACCATTTGAAGTTTTATTGAAATGGTATGGGGTAACTCACAAAGTTTCTACACCCTATCACCCTCAAACAAGTGGTCAGGTAGAACTCTCAAATTGGGAACTCAAGAAGATTCTTGAGAAGACAGTGGGAGGAGCGAGAAAAGATTAGGCGAATAAACTTGATGATGCTTTGTGGGCATATAGGACGGCATTTCGAACGCCTGTTGGTATGTCACCATACAAACTTGTTTACGAAAAGGCATGTCACCTTCTAGTTGAACTTGAACACCGTGCATTTAAGGTAATTAAGACCCTTAACTATGATTATAAAAAGGCCAGTGAGCGACGGGTGCTCCAACTAGAAGAGTTGGATGAAATAAGAGACATGGCATTTGAAAGTGCGTGCCTCTACAGAAAGAGTTCAAAGAAGAGGCATGACATCCATATTGTAAAGAAAGAGTTTAAAGAGGGACAATAGGTTCTTCTGTATAACTCTTGCTTCAGACTCCTTCCGGGCAAACTCAAGTCTAAGTGGAGCGGTCCATTCAAAGTTGTGAAAGTTTACCCATTTGGAGCACTTGACTTGGAAGGAAGAGATGGCGAATTGTTTAAGGTGAATGGCCAGAGGTGTAAGATTTACCTTGGTGGCAAAGTTGAGCGGCAGTCGGAGGTACAAGCCATTACTTCCTCCATAAGCAATTAAGAATTAGAAAGTATATTAGTGTATATAGTAGATAATTTTTAGTTTTTAGAGTTTGTGTCCTCTTTTACATGCAGAGATTAAAGAACATGATGTTTTGCATTAAATATTTTCTTTTAATTAGAGTCTTACTTGCTCGACAAATCCCAATCAACATTTCCCTAATCATTCTTCGTAGAGCCAAAGAATTTTTAAAACTTGAGCGTAGTGAAATGAATTACTTGAAGCACTCGAGAGAAACGTCAAAGATGGCTTATTACCGAAGAATGAAAAGATTTGGATTTTGTCCTCGGTGTGGGAAATTAGAGCATGACCAAGAATGTAGCAAGAACACTACAAACTCACAAGATGAGCGTACCATGCTACTCCGCCAAGACTACGTTAAGCTATACGCTGAAAAGGTCGCTCGGCGAGGGAGTTCTGCATGGTACGCCATTGAGGAGTTATGTGAATTGCGAATTTCGAAGTTGAAGTTGTGACCCATGAATTTGGGGCGTCTCCAGGAATGCAGTGTAAATAAAAGCCAAAAAAATTAGTGTAATTTCAATTTTTAGTTCTTTGTGAAGTTTATATAGTATGCATGTTCTTATATTGTACTTGGTTGAAGTTTGTGTGTTTGCATGTTTGTACCTATTGTCTTGATGATTTTTGTGAGTTTCATGGTGTCCACTTGATTTGATGATTTGGTTTGATTGATGAAATTGTTGAGGAGTGCATGGCTAAGCTTGAGAGAAGAAGCTCAGGGATGCAATATTTGAAGACTTTCTTGACAAAATTTGTAAGTTTTTGCATTGAGCCTTGAACAAGAATGATTCTGAGCAAAATTAGACAAGCCATCGGACGCCGGAAGTGGGCCGTCGGATGCTGGAATCAACAAATTTGGACAGCCATTTTTCTCGAGCCATAGCCGTCGGACGCCGGGTTCAACACGTTGGACGCCAGATTCAACATTTTCGGACAACCATTTTTCTCGAGCCACAGCCATCGGACGCTGGAATGTAGCCGTCAGAAGCCGGAATTGCAAATTTCAAATAGCCTTTTTTACAACGAGAGCCATCGAACGCCGAGTTCGAGTGGCAGACACCGGGTTTGGGATTTTTGGACAGATTTTATTCCTAACTTCAAAACACCCAACCCTTCACACCCTCTCACTTCTCATTCAAAACAAAACCCTACCCTCTCTCATTCACACACAAACATTTCCTCCTCTACTCAAAAACCCTTCCTCTACCCAAAAACTCTTCTTCTTCCAAAACCCAATATAGCACAAACACCCACTAAATCACAACACCCATTCCTAAATCCAACTTCCCCCACCATAAGCAAGCACAAACACCCACTAAAACACAACACCCATTCGTAAATCCAACTTCCCCCACCACAAGAAAGAACAAACACCCAAAACCTAACTTTTTTTAGTGTTTTGCTTGGTGTTTCTAGGTTCAACATGTCCAGAGAAGAAACTTCAAGACGTGGCTCATGATGGCTAACTCGTAAGAGGGATCGCCAAACTCATTCTCCTCCACCTTTGTTCGAGGACCCATACGATACTCCCACACCTACACTGCCCAATATCAAGCTCCCTTTGCAATCTTAGAAGATTGGGAGGGAGAGAGGTATTCCCGATTCTCTGCTCTAGAAACTATAGGACATTTTAAGATAGATTGGAAAGATATGCATATCTTGGGTGTAGATGAACAATTGAGAATTGCTTTAAAACATTTTGGTTGGGAGTAATTTGCCTACAAAGAGGTAAATGCATATGAGAGATTATCTTGTGAATTCTATTACACGTATAAGGTTGCCACTGATCGTAGTTACTTCATAGCATGATTGTTTGACACTGAATTTAAAGTGCTTGGTGCAAACCTCAAAAGGACTTTTGAACTACGAAAGGGGGGTAATGGTGTTTTGGATTTTAAGCCTGCTGAACTTGCTCATCGAGAATGGCTTGAGATTTCAGGTTTTAATAGGTATGAGAGTGGGTTAGCACCTAGTCAACTCATTAAGGAACCGCATATTGCAATCTTGCATCGTTTTATGAGTTTGACATTTAGTGGTCAATCTAAGGAGAGTAAAGTTTATCGTGTATTATAAAAAAAATGCAAAATGAGAAAAAAAAGAGGTGAAAAAGAAAGAAAAGAAAAAAAAAGTGAAAAGCAAGATAAAAAGAAAAAAAAAGTGATATAAATTTGGCAAAAAAGTGCTTGGTGAGAATGTTTAGAATAGACGAGTGACTAGTTTTTGTAAAGCATGTCCTCGAATTTGGTAGTTGAGCTACTACATGATACCATCTCCCATATACCTTTGCCCAGTTACTATCCTTATATATATTTGACCCTCGATCATTAGTGATTATGCGACCTTGAGATGCAATTTAGTAGGACGTAGGATGCTTCAGAATATACCGGCCAATTATGCGAGAGATAGGTAGTTGACAACTTACAAATTGAGTGAGAAACTTTCCGAATCCTTGTGAGTTTAACCCTCTAGTGTCTTTTACATAGTTTTAACACTTTTCTAGACAATTGAGTATGAGACATTTGCTATTTCTAGTCTTGATGTTTTGGTTGATGAACTAGCTTGGATTGGGGTGATCTTATGATTTGAGCTTGGATATTTTGAGGGGAGTTAAGTGGAGAACTTGACATGCCAAGTCTTTTGTTTGCTTGATTGTTTTCTTATCTTTGTTATGGTTTTGTGTTTTGAGTCTTTTGTTTTTGCTTTAGCATTGCTTGAAGACAAGCAATGATTCAAGTGTAGGGGTATGATGAGTGTGAAAACACTCATCTTTTGTGTGTGTTTTAGAGTCTTTTTACCTTTGTTTCTTTTGTTAGTGTTGGAAATGCATGGTATTAGTGTGAATATCGTGCATTGTCCATTTTCATGATGTCCTTTGAGTTTTATTGTGTTTTCCTTGGTTTCATAGGTTTTGGAGTGCTAAATGGAGGTTTTAGATGCGCCATGCTTCATCGAACGCAATCGGGCCTGCCGGGAAGGAAGGACAAACAACTATGGGTCGTGGGCTTTTGATGGGGATTGACCTCTGGTGACTAAAACGGCAATAACTTTCGCATACGGTGTCCAATGGAGGCAAGTAAGGTGGCGTTGAAACGAAGACATCCAAGGCTACAACTTCATCTTTGATGGTCTTCGTCCATTTCGGAGTCTAAGAGGGTCAAAAACCATGTTCAAAGTCGGAGTCCAAATCTGGCGATTTTCCACCCGAATAGGCCAAACTTCGAGGCAAAATTTGGGCCCAAGATGAGTTCCTTGGTCCAAATTCCGTGGCTGCTACTTGAGGAAGAAGGAAGAGAATTGAGAAGATTAGAGACAAGTTAGATATTTGCATGGAGTTAATTAGATTAAACTCAACTTTAACTTTCAATTCCACTCATCTTTCATAATTGTAAAAACTTAAAGATTTGCTTGAGAGCTTTTGAAGAAAGAAGAACTTGAAGAACACTTCTTGAGTTTTCTCTCCTCTTAACTCTTTCATTATTTTCATGCTTGTTTTATTTATGTTAAATAAAATGTTTAGTTTGTTAATAGCTATGTGTGAGTAGTAATTTTGTGGGATTGGTGCTTATATGATTTCTAAGTAGCTAATGATCTAAAAGGGGGAGATTTAATGCTTATTATTGTGTTCTAATCAATAACCTTAATGCTTGGTTTTGCTTGATCACCATAATCATGATTATGTTTGATTTAAATGTCCGAGAGGAATTGAGATCGAATGATTGATTGATTGGATGATTAATAAACTTTTGATGAGAGATCTCATGAGAAATTAGTTATCCAAAGGATTATGCATATAATTGGTAATTGATATGACAAAATGAGTTTTTGGAGGCGAGAGCACATCTAATTCATTAAAATCATGTTAAGAATCAATTTAGACAATTTTTTGCGAGAGCATGAATTTGTTGCCTTAGAAAAACTCGGATCACAATTGAACTTTGTAACCCCCTTGTATCATTATGTTATTTGGATTGTTATAAGTACCAAGCCCACTTTGCTTAATTTGTTAGAATCATTATAATTCGTAATCGTGACTTGTGCCTTTGATTGAAGTAAGTAAATTGTGACATGTGCTTTTGATTGAAGTGTATATTGTGTTTTGGAAATTGTTAGTGTCTCTTGTAGTTAGGTGTCAATTAGTTACACTTAGAGTTAAGAATCATCATCACCAATATCCAAGCCATAGTCCTAAACTAGTAGTCAAGTCGAGTTAGCGGCCTATAACCAAGTCCTTATGGGATGACATTCCCGTACTTATCTTTATTGCAAGGAAGGAGAAACGCAAAAATCATTCTCGTCAACAGCTAATGCCAAATGAACGTGTCCCTTCGAAGTGGCTGATCACTTACTATCGCCAACCGATAAGTAGGCTTGTCCCCTACCATTTATTCCCATCCCAACAGCAAAATCACATCCAAGTTTCGAAAATTCTGGATATATAAGGGTTTGCCTAAAAATTTTGAGATACGTGTACAACCTTCTTGGAAACGCCCGAATAGTCATTTTATCTTGGAAATTGGTATCCCCTATGCACCAAAATATACAGGGAAATCTCATCTTACGGAGAAAGTGTCTAACATTTTCCTCGATTGTGACCCAATCCTAATCAAGTATAGCGATCCCTTTAATGATCAACAAAAGAAGCACTTACTGCTGTCGCACACTAACCTACCATCTGAAGCCAAGCTTTGCCCACCCGCTATCTTTCTTCATTGTCTTTGGCCACCTCTATTGGAATAATTTAGTAAATAATGGTGAAACATAAATATAAATTGTAAGCAATAAAATAAGAGAGTGTTTAGAGTATGATCAGGATCACACGTTGGTTACATGTGTAAAATGTTATCTTTGAGGTATGAACTTTGGATTGAATCTAGAATGAGATCATAGTTTAACTGTATGTCTTTAAACTCTTATTACATGTCTATATATTTCAGGTATCCATGGATAAAAGAATTTCCTAAGTACCATCTTTAAACATGTGTACGAGAGGAAGCACTTTTGTACACCTTTCAAACTTTTTATAGTCTTAGAATTCTAATACAATGTTTAGAAAACACATTATTATAAGAGAAGGAAAAGTGGAAAGCTCAAAGAAAATAGAGAAAAGTACAATTAAGTATCATGTGGTTTGGCCATTTCCAAAAAATCATGTGATTTTTTTCTTCCAAATTCAATATTTGTAATTTACTTTTTGGAACATTTTTAGTCTTGGGTAGTTTGGGTGGGTGCTCGGCCATATAGTTGTGTCACATTTGCGCCATGAGGCTATTTTCTATTATAATTGGCATTCCACGTCTCCTCCTCCTTCCCTCTTCCTCTTTTTTCTCCTCCTTCTCCTCCCCCTCTTTCCCCTCTCCTCCTCTACCCTCCTCCTCTGCCCCCTCCTCCTCTTTTTTCTCCTCCGCCCCCTCTTCCTCTTTTACCTCCTCCTCCTTAGGACTCCCCCCTCCTCCCCCCTCCTCCCCTGCTCCTCCTCCTTCTCCTCCTCTTCCTCCTCGACTCCCCACTCCCCTAGACTCTCTTCTCCTTCTCCTCCTCCCTCCTCCTTTTGTAAAATAAGAATATAATTTACATTTTATTGATTTTAGGAATTTGCTACCCACCACATCATCTTCACTTTATAACTTTTGAAATACCAAAGAGGACAAAAAATAGCCTTGTTGTGCAGACATGGAGTAACCATGTGGCCGAGCACACACCCAAGCTGTCCGAGACTAAAAATGTCCTAAAAAGTAAACTACGAGTACTGGATTTAGAAGAAAAAATTACATGGTCTTTTTTTGAAAATGATCAAACTACAAAGTACTGAAGTATATTTTTCCAAAAAAAATATATGATGTTAGGCTTTTTTATAAGGGCCTTAAACCTCAAACATTCAAATCTTGATTTGATAGGGCATTAATCCATCGATCAAATATGATGTTACATATCCTATAAATTTTACAAAATAAATAGGTGGTTACATTCATGAATTTCAATTTAAATAGCATTTAGAAGGTGAAGAAACTTTCAGAGCATGGGCTTATTCAGACGGAAGCTTAATGGATTATTGGGCATAGAATTGCTTCAAAAGATCTGGCCAAATTGTAAAAATATAACATATTCGAATCTCAAACAATTTTTACAAACTCATAATCCTGTAATCCGTAGTCATATCACCTTTAAGCCAATTTTCATTCACACTGAGAATTGATTTTTCTCTGTAAGTATTTTTTATCATTACAAAACTTAGTAGTTAATGAGCTTCGTATTGACCTCATAAACACCTAAACTTGAATAGTGCAACTCCAATTAAATTAGCTCAAAGTTGTTCATTCACTTGGACTCAAAATCCAATACACTTAATTGTATTGAGTCAATCTCTTTTACTGGTTAAAACCAGTTCTCCAACATCCTTCTCTCCTTGTGGTCTGATTTTTAATTAAGTGGAAAGAGAGAGAGGTTGAGAGAAAGAGAACGTTAGGAGAGGAGGGGGAGAACAATAGAGTAAAATAGATTTTAAAAAGCAAAATTTCTCAAATGTTCCCACTAGTTTTTAAGCGAATGGATTGGGTACAGAGAAGAATTATTTTAAATCGTACGAAAAAACTGCACCAACATATTTAATTCTTCAATATTGGCATTCCGAGAATATCAAAATTGGCATTCCGAGAATATCAAAATTGGCATGATTTGTATGTCAATATGACATGGTTTGCATATCAATACTGGCATGTATAAATCTTTTGCTTAATATATGTTAGATATCTTGGGAGGTCTCTTAACCTCTTCGATTTTATTCTTTCTCTTTTGAGATTCTGGGATTCAAGAGTAGATTGGTTACAAAGATTGAGTTACTTGTTTGGCAGGGGCGAAGAAAGCCAAAATCGCGGATGTCAACAAGATGTGAGTTCTCGTCTTTGGTTATGGCGAAGAATAGCAAGAGAAAAAAAGGGGAGTCATTGTCGGCAAGATGTAACCCTACGATGTCACTCTCTTGGAGCGAGGATGGCGACGCAACTCGACTTCCCCATTCACCGAAGACGGCAGTGAAGAGTCGAATAATTTCTTCCATCCGATATCCAATGTCAACCTCTCCTCTATCACTCTCTCTCTTGAACCATGAACCACTACATAATACTTAGTATATTAATGAATGCTATATAACAATAGATAATGTTTGACTCTAGGATATAACCAGGAAGATACAACAAACTTGTAAATAAATTTATTTTCACCTAAAAAATTCACACAAAAATTTACATATGACAATGTCGACACATGAAATATGTCAATATTGAAAACAAAATATGCCAACACATTTTACTGTTTATTCTACACCGTTTGAAATTGGTCCTTACTTCAATCTCAATTTAACCTTAATTTTGAAACGTTGAATCTCTCTTGCCAAATTTTTAATGAGGTGAAGGATTTTGATCTTTTCTTACTTGGATCGGACTGAACCTATAAGTCTCCTGACCTAATCCGGCCCTGTAGAATCGAGAGTTTAAAAACTATGATAAATATTATCTCATCAGTGAGTCATTTTCTCCTATCCCTAAACCAGCCAATCATTCACCCAAATCTTTCTCGTTTATAACCTAAACTAGTCAGTTGATAGACGAAACCTGGATTTCGTGGTATCAAGAATTAGAGCCAGCTCAGATCGCAAATATTGGATCCGATATCTTCTTCTTTTCGTCTCCTCACATGCTGGGTGATGACTATGTGTAGACCTGACCATTGTGAGAATCCGATTCGTAATTCGACATAATTCGATTCGTAAAAAATTCGATTCGATTCGTCGAAAATTCGATTCGTCAAAAATTAGATTCGAATTTGTTATGAGACGAACCGAATACGGTTTACGATTTTTGTAATTCGTCAAACCGGAGAATTCAATTCGAATTTGATTCAGAATTCAATTCGAATGAAATTCGACTACAATTCGTTTATAATTTTGAATCTGTTTTAAAATAAAACAGAAGCGGGCAATAAAGAGGGGTAAAACCAAAAGCCATTTAAAGGAAAAGAGGGGTAAACGTGTAAAACCAAAAGTGGAATATATTATTATTTATGATATATAACATGATAGACTTTCGGTGAAATTAATTAATATCATCACTTTTTTATTTTTATAAAATTTATATTTAAAACTTATTTAATGGTTTTTCTAGTAGCTACCTGAACCCTAACAAATTTACACTATTATGTATCCGAATATCTCAGAATCCTTCTACCAATGATCACTGCCTAGCAATACAGCGCATTTATGCTATTGGTGAACGTTTTGATAGTAATAAATTTAATGCTTTGCAGTTGTTTGACTTGCAGTTACATGTGCAATCAATTATTTTGAATATGGAAATTATCCACTTTTCTAAACATCCTCATTTTTGTAATTCTTATTTCGTAATAGTTAGAGTAATAAATTGTTCAACTTTATTTTCAGGAAATAATATTTTCAGTGTTATTTTTATATTGACTAAGTTTTAACCTAATAATTGATAATCCTTATCACTTCCATATTTTCAGGAAACAATTATAAAGTTGTCGACATAGACTGTAGACATTGAAAAAACTTTAACTCTCAAAAAAGGTAGATGGGACTCGGCTTCCCAAATAAAAAACAGACATGATGTGATGACTAATGAGAGTGAGGGTAGCAGTTCTCCATAATCAAACGGCTATTTTCCACTTTGAGAGGAGATCAAAATAGACATGATGTGATGACTGAAGTCAAACGGCTATTTTCCACTTTGAGAAGGTAGCCCATAATTAAATGTGACAGTATGAGTAGTGTCAGCGCCAGTTTTCCTTTAATGGAAAATTTTTGCTCGTTATTTTTTTGTTCGTTAATTTTTGCCCATTAGTTTTTTCTCTGTTAGTTTTTTAAAATTCAAAATCACTTATAAACTCTATAAATACCTCTTCATATTATTCCAAAAAATTACATATTTCAATCTCACTTCCTTACTATTCTAAAAATAATCTCAGCTCTCAAGTTCTATTGTTGATAATTTGAGATATATAAATTCTCAAGTTTACTAATTATATATATTAGTCATATACTCTATTATATTATTATCTAATTATGTCATCAAGTAGATCAAACAAGGGTAAGGAAAAACGTGTGGAACATTTTGATTCTATTGAATCGGATTTTCCACCGTGTTCTTCTTATCCTATTCCGGGGGAAATGATGAATATTCAAGATGCATCTCAAAGGGAAAGTGAGTCATCAACATTCAATAATCCAACAAAGGTAACAAAATCATCTTCTCAACTTTTTATTAAGCATTTCAAAAAAATTTCTTTAGAAGAAAAAGGTACTTTTAACATTATATGTAATTATTGTGGTAAACAATATATTTTCAAAACTAGTTATGGATATGGTACTTATAATAATCATGTGAAAAGTAAACATCCAAGTGAGTGGGGTTTCGATAAATCTCAATACGTTTTCCACAAGATGTTCAACATCGTTGCAATTCAACTTATGAATTATTAAAAGAAACCCTTCCATACAAAGATCTTTTATGTAATTTTTTTGCATCTCATGATCCAACTAATATTATTATGTTAAGACCTCACCATTGGAACCTTGTAGAAAAATTAAATGAACTTTTAGAATGTTTTTACGAAGCTACACATGTTTTATCGGGTGTTTATTATCCTACATCTCATTTATTATTTTTAGAATGTTGTAATATATCTGAGGCAATATTTAATGCTAACCAAGATTCGGAATTATCATTATGTGTTTTTAACATTGCTCAAAAATGGTTAACGTATTTTAAAGACATTCCTCCACTTAATTTAATTGCAACTGTTTTTATGCCAAATATTAAAATTGATGGTTTACAATTTTTTTTACAATCTTATTACATGAATTTGCAAAATTTTTTAGAAGTAAGCTTTGATATAGACTATTATGTTATTGCAACTATTAATAAAGTTAAAAATGATATTTTGGAATTAATGAGTGAATATAGTAATAGAACTAATATTTCTACATCTAGCGATCCAATTCATTTTCCCTCACAAAGTACTAAAGTTAGTTTTGCGGAAAGATTGTTAATGAAAAAATTAAAAAGACCACAAGGAATAAATTTTACTAATTCGGAATTTGATACGTATATTAATACACAATGGGATCTACCAATGGTCAAACCTTCTACTTTCCCTTTGTTACAATGGTGGAACAACCATATAGATCAATTTCCAATTATGTCAACTATTGCAAAAGAGGTACTTGTTAGTCCGGTTTCAACAGTTGCCATAGAACAAGCATTTAGTGCAGGAGGTGATATTTTGGATGACCATTGATATTCTATGACACCGGAATCTTTGGAGGCACAAGCATTGGTCGCCGATTGGACTTTGGCGGAAAGAAGACAACAAGAATTAACCCGGGAAAACTCAGATCAACTATACGACCTTGATGATATGTCAACCGGCGGAAGCACATATACATCCGACTAGGTGATTTTAGCTCCATAAAGGTAAGCGAACTACGTGGGCTTTGATTCCTTAGGAGTTAAGGATACGTAGGCAACTTAATTTGGTACATTAAGTGCAAGCCCATTCTCTAATTTATTTTCTTTTCCCAACAATGTTAAATCATGACATTAGGCATAAACGTAAACTTTACCTTTTTATTCTTTTAACTAAATTCATTTCATGATATTGCGTAGATTGTAATTTTTGTAATATTTCTTAGTTTATTACAAAATTGAGAATTTAAAGAATTTATTCGAATTCGATCGAATTCGACTATAATTCGATAATTAATAATTCGCATTCGATTCGTTCTTATACGAATCGAATACGGTTTAAGTTTTTCATAAATTCGAATTCGAACTAATTCGATTCGAATTCGATCGAATTCGACAAATGGTCAGGCCTAACTATGTGGTTATTAGATGATATGCATTTTTTTTTCTTGTCTTTGTATCAAACAAATATTTTTTCTTGTTTATGTCAGTTCTGTATTTTTATCAATTTAATATTTACACGTGCCATTCTATTTTTTTTTCTCTTGCAATGAATAAATAATTTTTTTGTCTAAGTCAATTCTGTTATTTTCTTATTTTATAATATGTAACTCAAATATAATTAAGTCGTAATTAACAAAATAAAAAAATTATGAATTGTCGTGAATGATTTATCTCATCATCTTACAAAAGAGCTCCTGAAACACTACAGTACCATCTTGGATTCCCGAATGAAGATTACTCGACCAATAGAGTTTTAAAAAAAATATGAATTCTATATTTTTTATTTTTATTGTTTGTTAATGATAATTCTAATATATGCAACTACAAAAATATTATAAAAAATCAGTTTGATCGAATAAATGGTGTAAAAAAGTAGATAAATTATGATTTTCTAAAAAAGGAAAAAAAATATTTTTTATAAAAAAGAAAAAATTGGACCAACCCCATGTATGCCATATAAGCGAGGACGCTGCACGCCACGCAGATACCCCACGGCCCACACTCACTTGATATGCGAGAACAAAGTGCGTCTAAATTTTTTTTATATCTTCTCGCCTTAACACGTGAATAACACGTGCTAGAGGACGGGCAAAGGCACCGGTACGGTTAATCTTAAAGCCGTGTGGGTGTGTCCAAAGAGTCAAAATTAATCGTCCCCGAAAATAATAAATGAATGTGGGTGACTATCTTCATCAACAACGTTGTCTACTGTCGGCCCAAGACACGAACAACTAAATATGCCTCTCAAATCTCCCTTCTCATGTTGCCAACAATATACTCTTTCGTTGAGCGGACCATACACATCGTGCTAGAATCTCTTTCGTGGTGAACGTCGGAAAAAAATGGAAATCGTATAGGACAATTGTGAACATGGCTTAAAATTGTTTTAATATCATGATACAATCAACAAATTTTATATTCAAATCAATATTTGTGCGTAACAGTACTGGAATTTATAATTTGGTAATTTCTAGATATACTAATCTTTTATTTGTGGAAGAGTTATGTGAATGATAAATTATCTATTGAGGAGTTATTCTAAATCAAATTATAAAACTTGGAATTCAAGACTTAAAAAATACAGTCATGTTAAATTTGATATAGAAAGCATCATCTATGTGGTCAGATCTAAATCGGACATAAATGAATCTGACTTAAAGTGTCTAAATAAGATTATGATTTCGACTTATCAAAAAAAAAAGATTATGATTTCGAAGAGAAAGTATGTCCGATCTCCAACGGGTTAATGTTCCCCTCCCTCAGTGCTACTGGCTGTGCTTTAAACAAATTGAAGTGATCGATGGGAAATCATTCACAATCTATCGATCGCATAATTAAATTTCGGCTTGCCTGGCTCCAGGTTGTATCCTGTCGGTCGATGCCTTTTTGGTCCTTTCTTTGTTGTTTTTGTTTTGGAAATGGTGGATGAATCACTCATTAAAAACAGATATTACATAGAAATGGGCTCGGATAATTCGTCCGTAACATTCGTATACAACGATCCGGTAGAAAATCTATAGCATGGAATGCCGTCGAGAGCTAAAAAGCAAAGTTCAATACCTTGTTACATTCTCTATTATTAGCAAGTCATATCAAAGTTTTAATATTATTCAACGCATTCTAAACTATTGATTCATCAAAACAATAAGGTTTGTTTTATTCACAAATAATATTTTTCCATTTTCTAAAAAATTAACAATTGGTTCATTAACCCTATAAAATGAGATAGAATCAATTATTATTCTGCGTATCATGCACAATAATTTTTATTTACTAACTCCTATTAGATATAATTTCACTAAAAAAAATGGATGAAATCTCTACATGTCGGAACTGCTCTATAAAACAGTAAAAGCTTAAGTTGCATCAGACACTTTTTCTTAGATTATCGAACTCGATACTCACTTATCAAGCTAATTATGTTAGAATCCAATAATCAAAATTCAGTTTCACCTCCTACATACGAGGGTCAATAAAAATCTCATTCTCGAGTGTGTTATTTAACGTAGAAGAGCAAACGAGGACCGTAAAACATTTGTTGAACAGAGCATCGACAAAACTTAGTGGCTTTACATTTAAAAGTTCGGTTTAATTAATTTTTTCTGCAACAAATTTAAATTTGATTTGCGGATGAAGTAGCAAATCGGAATCTAATGCGACTGTTTTATCACCAAAAAAAAAAATCTAATGCGGCTGTTTTAACTTTTAATACGTTTCCTCAATACTTTTGTTAGAAGACTTACTTTTTATTTCCACGTATCCGAAAGTGAGCTGGTCCCCATGTATAGTTACACTCATTGCTGTGTTCAATTGGAGAGATAAAATGAAATAAGACAATTTTATTTGGCCCCAAGTCAAGATCAAGCATGTGATTATGGGTCCACAACTATTGCAACATGGGGTTGGTCCATTCAAATTCACTCATCAACTCTTGCAACATGGGTTGGCCTTGTTTTTCACACTGATGGGAAATTTAACCTAGGTCGACCCGGATGGAAAAAATAATGAAAAACTAATCTATGAAAAAAAAGGCATTTTCAGAGACAACCAGAAATCCAAAGTTTAAATTCTGCCAACAACATATCAAAATGATGACATTGAATATCATCAATTCGAATTTGAATTGGTTTGATATTTTCCAATTCAATATTATTAGGTAATTTCGATTAGCAAAATGAGGTATTTTTTTTAAATTGTATTACTATTCATGCAAAATTATCAATTTGGTACCTCATAATCAAAATTATGAAAATGGTGTCCACGTTGGACTATTTTGATAAAATCTCGTGTACCGAACCAGTAAACGGGATTTTGTCCCATGTATACCAATACACGGGATGTTATACCATTTTCAGTACACGGGATAAAATCCCGAGTAGTGGTTTAAACGGGATGAAATCCCGTGTACCGAACCAATACACGGGATTTTATCCCGTGTACCGGTTATCCAGGTCTCCGACAGAAAATCTGGAATTCACGATCGAATTTGATTTCGAGATTTTTTATCTACCAATACACGAGATAAAATTCTGTGTATTGGTCAAAACATGGTTATAGGAATGTTGCCTCGGAAGAACGAGACAGTAACAAAAAAAATCCAATTATTCTACCCAAAAATCCAAAATTTCCGAGGTTTGAAGAGTGTTTTGTGCACGGATTCAAGCTTCAAGGAGGTAATTAATTAAATTTAGCTTATGTTGATATAGTTTGTTGATGAATTTTTGAACCATGGTTATTAATTTTGTGTTAGTGTAGTTAATTATTGTTAACGGTGATTGTTGAGAGTTGATAATCGATTAAGAATAATTATTGTTGTTAGTTTTGAATTGTTGAACCATCATTATTTTTGTAATTTAGACTTGTTGAATTAATTAGGGATAGATTTGTATTTCGACTTGTTTAAACATATTTATAAATTTTTGTATGTAGATCTATCTAAAATGTCTCGATGAACTGTTCAAATTAGAGTGTTATACGATGGAGAAGTTAAGGAAAATAGCTTACTGGTTTTGAATACGATGGAGGATGTGAAGCGATGTTGAAATTTCATGAAAATATGTTAACGTACGAGCAATTACGGCGAAAAGTATTTGAAAAGATTTCTTTTGATGATAATGAAGAACTACATGAATTGCTATTTAGATTCCTGTAGCTTCAGGAATATTCCAGTCAGTGATTATTAAGCATGCGGAGATGTTGTCAAAATAGTTCAGACTATGGTCAATTTATATGGAGTATACGCGAGTGAAATAGCAATGGACATATTTGTGGAGAAGAGAACACGTGAGGAATATGACCCAATTTCCATCCAAGAAAGCCAATTGCACGAAGAAGCTAACTTGGGCTTAGACCCAAGTACTCCATATAAAACTAATAACTTGGACTCGGAATATGACGAAGAAGAAGAGGAGGTAGAAGAAGAAGAGAATGACGAGGAAAGTGAAGAAGAGGGAGGAGGATTTCAGCTGGACCAGATAGAAGAATCACCTTTGTATGTACAGTTTTCTGTTACTGTGCTTGATGAAAATGCAAACATGACAGTATATGCTGATCAATGGGGTTATGAATATTATTCTAGCAGTTGTTGTGGGCTTTTGAAGGAAGGCAGCATGTGGAAAACCAAAAAGGAAGCTATATGGGATATAAAAGCTTATGCTAAAAAAGTCAAGGATTAGTGCTAGTGGAAGATACGTGTTTCTAAAGATAGAAGAGATGAACTGTTCAGTCATTGGAAAATTGTGAAATATAACCACTCCCATACATGTGGTCGCATTCGGGATAACCCAGATTATTGACAACTATCATCAGAGTACATAGCACAGATACTTACAATGAGAGTAGCAGACGAACCAAATATTTCTATCAAGTCCTTGAGGCATGAGTTGCATGGTCGCTTGAATTATATGCCTACGTATGCAAAGATATGGTGGGCAAGAGATAAGAAATTCAAGCTATTATGGGGAGGTTGGGAAGAATCTTACACTCTGTTACTGTAATGGTTTGTAGCATGTCAAGCAAGTAACCCTGGAACTGTAGTCCAATGGGAATTTTACCATGGATAACCCAGAGTAGACCATTACACTAAACTATTTCCACCTAGAGTAAAGATGTTTTGTCGAGTTTTCTGGGCTTTCAAGCCTTGCATCGAAGCTTTTGAGCATTGTATGCCTGTTATAGAAATTGATGGCACATTCTTAATTGAAAAATACTGACATACCTTGTTGATCATTACTATTATTGATGATAATACTACCATAGTTCTGATAGCATTTGATATCGTCGAAGGAGAGAACAATGAGAGTTGGCCATGGTTTATGGAACAAGTAAGGTTGCATATCGCCAAAGACTAACATGGAATATGTGTTATCTCTGATCGACACCAGGGTATAATAAAAGTAATGACAGATGCACATGGATAGGGACAATGTATGGATGTTGCTCATCGATATTGTTTGAGACATATTGCTAGCAATCTCAACCAAAGGTTTAACAACACTGCAATGAAAAATATGATGAAGATAATAGGTACTAACAAATTTTTTCGAAAAGACCTTTTATGGTTAAAGTTAGTTGATTATCCATTAATAGACCTCTTATGTAATGTAATGTGTGCAGGAATGCAAGCCCAACCAAAGAAGTTACATGGTTATTTAGGTCAAATTTACGAGGTTGATGAAGAGGTCTATCAGTGGATGATTAAGGCTGAACCAGATAAATAGAGTTTAGCTCTTAATGATGAATGTCGATATGGTCACATAACGATAAATATTGGCGAGTGTATTAACAAAGTTTTCAAAAGAGCACAGCGGCTTCTAATGACTGCAGTGGTTGCAGAGATTTATGCACAACTCACTAATTATTTCCAGAAGAGAGCAACCCAGTGTATTGAAGAGTGTGTTTCTGGCGAGATAATATTGTCAAGTAAGCTTCGTGCCAAGTTGGAAAAATGGGAGAAGAAAGCTGAAGGGCATACTGTCTCGATATCTAATATTCAAATATATGATTTTATTGTAATGACTGGACCATCACGTCGCATAGGAAAAGGTGGGAAAGTACATCAGGTGCGAATGGATAGATGCATATGTCAATATGGCAAATTCCAAGCATTTCAATATCTACATTCATATGCAATGGCTTGTTGTATCAAGATGGGTATCAACGACTATAGAATACATGTCAACCATTACTACCGCCTAGAGAACACACAATTATGTTATCAGTATTTATTTGTCCCTCTGAGAAATCCTGCATACTAAGTACTACCAAAAGATTAGACAGTTGTGAAGCTTATTCCCGATGAACAAACTATCTAGGGTAGAGGTCAACAGAAGCATTGAATACAGAATGAGATGGACCTAGCTCTTTCGTGTGTCAAATATTATGTATACGGTGGTAGGGATCATGTAAAAGCCAATTGTACTGACATTATTGTTGTTGTATAATTTAGAGCAGCCAAAGTAGCAAGAGCAGCTTCAAGGGCCGCAATAAAGGCTGCAGTAAGGGCAGCCGCTACTAGAGCAACATATAGACCTAGTATTAATACACATCGTGGCTAGTGAGTATTCTTGTATATATGTGATATAGCATTATGTTTGTTATGGTCGCTAGGTCTGACCCTCGATCTTTGTTTATTTTATTTTGGTCAGTTTTCGTGTGAACTCTGATTTTTATGATTCTAAGTTGAGTATGTCTGTAATACTTATATGCATAACTCCGATTTGTTATTTTAGTTTTGACATTCATAGGTTTATCTGATGGGATCATGGAAGGATTTTTGTCATTATTAAAAGAAAATCTTTGTTGATGTTTACGCAATCGTTTGATGTTGCTTGTTTTTCTTTCAAATATTTAGACATGAGCAGACATAGGAAAGGTTACGTAGGATCTGATGGCGAGGGTGCGGACGAATATAAGTACCATTCACCACCATCTGTCATCCACCTACCAAGCAAAGACATGCAAGAATTATATGACTTAAAGTTTGGTAGTATCTTTAGACATCTTACAAGGTCACCCCCAGGTTATGTTGACCCAGTATAAAAGGCCAATGCTGAGAAAGCGAAGACTAAGGCTGAGAAAGAAGTAAAAGTGAAGAAGAAGGCACTCAAAGAATTATTTGGCGAGCCTGATACGTGAACGCGTGCCAAAACCTATCTTTGTAATGAAGGTACTTATTCATAGCTAATTCATGATAAGTAATATACAAATTAATATGCACATATTTTCGTATATATGTTTGGTCAAGAAGATAGGATTATTTCTTGGGACTTCACTTTATAAATTCAAGCGCACCCAACATGATTGTATTATCAAAGATGTAATGTCAATAATATATATTATAGTTAATTTTATTATTAAGGCTTGCTAACAAATTATTTTACAATTTTATCAGATGATGGTTGTGCTTGTTCTCAGTATGCGTCCCTATTTTGCAGATTTTAAGGTATATACTATGACCTTTATTGCTTAAATAGACTTGAACACCCGGACAAAATAGTACTAATATTGTGCTTGTTGTACAGGATGATTCGGGTGAGTGTCAGAGTATGCGAAGGATGTTTGACGGTCATTACTTTGTAGATTTTAAGGTATATACTATGACTTTTACTGCTGAGAATAGATTTGAACGTTACTCACTAAATTGTACTAATATTGTGGTCGTTGTATAGGATGATTTGGGTGAGTGTTATGGTTTTATAGATGACAAAATTGGGACCATACATCCGAGGTGTGCTCTCCTTCTTCTGAATGTATAAGTCTTTAAATATGTTATGCACTTTATATAGCCGTCCATCCGAGTGTGCCTAAACTATCCAGTCTAATATCATAATTTTGCTAGTGAAGGACAACTGGACTTGCAGACAATTCAATAGTCTTAATGTTGGCAAAGAAAATGTTTTTAAGATCTTTCTGATGAAAGAAGATGAAAGCTCAGGATCGACCAAGCGTGGTAGATAGTCGGTTGTACCAATGTTAACACGTATCAATTTGTTTGTTAGAATCACACAATGGAATTATGATAATTTGCATTTTATATAACCAAACAAGTTTTGTAATAAACAGGATTAACAACAAATAAAATTCAAACTAAAATATGCCAGGCCCCTACTTTTTCTTTGCCGCCTTCTCAGTCTTCTTAGTCTGCGAAAACATCCTTCCATATCTACCTAGCCCACTGGATGCGATTTTTTAGCCAGTCCAAGATATAACATCTGTCTCTTTTGCTAGACATCCTAGATGTATGCAAACTGCATGTACTTCTTTGTGTTGCCTGTTAGAAAGACCTTCTTTAGTTCTGGCATAGCTTTCGTCATACTCTGACAAACTGGGGTCTATTGCCGCCTAAGGAGGTAACATATTTAGCCTATGAAAAAAATAACAAATAATTAATACAAAATACGCTAAGACATTGAATTTTAAAATTACCAAGTTCACATGTGCGAGCCAGAAGGGATGTCTCCACTAGCCATTGCTACTGCTGTTGCTGAAGACGGACAGCCACAGTTGGCGATATAAATGCTGATACCAGAAACTGCTAAAATGCTCATCCTGATAGATGCTACAACGAGGACATCCCAATGTCTGGTAGTCGCATTCCTAGAGACGTCAGGAATGGATGACTACCATACATGGAGAAGTCAGAGCTAAAAAAAGCAATCTCTACCATATGGTCTCAAAAATATCCTCTACTGGGTCTACAACTGGTAAAATAGATGTACGTGTAAACGTACATCTTTTCGATCATGTTTTGCATATCGTTTAGACATGTTTTGAGTAGGTTTCTTCATTTCTAGTTTAGTATTATTCATATTTTCGTGTTTAGTCGAGAATTTGGATCTTTGTCGATGTTATTTGTGTTTTTGTAGGAGTTAGAGCAGGCAACCTATCATTTGAGAAGAAGAAAAAGCTAAAGAACCAGGTGTAGCGATCGCTACACTTTGTAGCGATCACTTGTGTCGAGCGGCCATTTTTCTCCGAATTTCTGTAGCGATCGCTACACTCCCAATTTTCATGTTGTAGCGATCGCTACACAGGCCGCAGAAGTCAAGAAAAGCTGCAAACCAAAAGCAATCCACTTGTAACCTCAATTTGATCAAGTTGCAGCCGATTTTGTTGATCCAAGACAGCTCAATCCCCTCTGGCAAGCACATTAGAATGGCTATAAATAGAGGAGACAACCAAGGAAGAATGCATTAAAGTCCAAGAAGTAGAATAGGCAAAATCAAAGTTGTAGACTTCAATCTTAGCTTAGATTCGTTTTTATTGCATTCTTGGAGAACAAAGGTTGTATTCCACATTCTAATTCATTAATCAAAGAGGTACCTTTGTTTCATTGGAATAGATTTCATTTTTACATTTCAAAGTTCTTTACTTTTGCTTAATATGAATATGTGCATGTGTTTATGAGATAAGGTGTGACAACTTGATTTTAAGCACATTCATTTGTTCATAATTGATTCTTGGATCAATAGTGATAGCTTGATTTGGATCAAATCTTGTCTTTGTTATTCGATATTATTAATAACTTAAGATTGACAACCTTAGGTTCTTACAATATTAAAATCCGTAGTTTAGCATTTTCAACATCCATAATTTGATTCACTTAGTTTAAGATCTTGATTACATAATCTGGTACTTAGCAAACGAATTCAATTTTTCCCTGTAGAGACGACCTTACTCATCACTTTATTACTTGTTGCGATCGTGTACTCTTGCATGCATTATTTAGATCCACATTTGGAAGCATCAAGTTTTTGGCGCCGTTGCCGGGGAAATTATTTGAATTTGTTATTGTTAATATTAGATATAGTGTTCAAGATTTTGAGACTAAGCTTTGTACACTACTTGTTTATCACTACGCTTGATCTTGTTTGTTGAGTGTAGTAATAGTGCAGGAAGTGTATGCCCGTTACCCATTGAGACAACCAACCTCTCCAAGAGTATGATCCTTAGATTGAACACACTTTTCATCAAAGGAGGAACCAGCTCAAGAGAGCGATGGCTGATCAACAGATAGTTAACACACCCGGGGCCATGAGGAACAAATCGCATCCAAGGCTTGATGATCTCAGATCCAGCATAGCCTATCCAACAGTTGAGGCCAACAATTTTGAAATAAAGAGTAATCTCCTCAATATGGTTCAACAAGACCAATTTGGAGGTTACCCTTCTGAAAACCCTGCCAAGTATATCCAAAGGTTTGAAGACCATTATTCGACGGTCAAGTATAATGGTGTCTTGCCAGATACCATTAAACTTTGATTGTTCAAATATAGCCTGAAGGACGATGCTCGAAAGTGGGTGATTCATTCCCTGCCAGAACTTTCACCACGTGGGAGGAGCTAGCCGACAAGTTTAAGACCACTTAACTCCGTAATAAAATTTCTCACTTTAAACAGCAGGGTGGCGAATCTCTCCATGAGGCTTGGCATCGATTTAAGGGATTACTCTGCGACTGTCCACATCACCAAATGCCAGATTGGATGCTTATCCAAACATTCTACAATGGATGTGAGCCACAAATCCGAGTCAACTAGACGCCGCTACTGAAGGTAATCTGACAGAGAAAGAAGAAGCTGATAATTTTCGAATCATCGAGGCCATGGCCACCAACAACCATGAGTGGAGAGATCGAACTGAAAGGAGAAAGGTTGCTAGTATTCAAGACAACAGTGAAGTTCCTGCTTTGAAGGCACAAGTCGCGGCACTCACGCAGATGTTCCAAAGTTCAATGACATCACAAGTGTCGCCTTCTTCTCAGGTATGTGAAATTTGCATCGATCTGCATGGTACAGATGCTTGTTCCTTAATTGCTGAACCTGTTAATTTTGTGGGAAATGCTAACCGGAATAATGATCCATATTCTAACACATATAACCCTGGTTGGAGAAACTATCCAAACTTTTCGTGGAAGAACAATGCAGGTCAGCAGGTACCCCAACAGCCAAGACTACCACTCGGAGGAGGCAATGCACAAGGTCCTCCGCCCTAGCAATATCAGCCATACCAGCAAAGATGGCAACTGCGAGCACCACCACCACAAGATGCTCAAAGTGAGGATGAATTATAGAAGCAAGTGCTAGGTCATGAGGCAACAATCTAGAACTTGGAAGTACAAATCAGCCAGCTCGTATCGTAACTAAATATAAGACAGCTAGGCTCGCTTTCAAGCAACACCGAGCCACCGCTAAGCAATCAACAACAATGCAAGGCCATTACTACCAGAAGTGGCCTCGACTTAGGGAAGAATGTGGCGACTCCAATAACTAAGCCACCAGCTAAGCCTGTAAGTGAGGAGGAGGAAGAACTACGAGTGACTTCTATTGCAGTCACCAAGGAAAAGCCCGTAGAGGAAGTAACCAAGTCAAAAGCAGAAAGGGTGTACCTTCCTCCACCATTTCCACAAAGGGTGAACAAGCAAGCTTCGCATCCTAGTTACCAGAAGTTCTTGGAGCTCTTTAAGAATCTGCACATCAACATTCCATTCCTTGACGCATTCGAGCAAATGCCCACCTACCAAAAATGGATCAAGGAGTTCATTTCAAAGAAGAGTAACATTGATGATTTTGAAATCATCCCATTGACGAGAGGTTGTAGTGCAGTCCTAAGCCAGGAGCTACCTTAGAAAATAAAGGATTCTGGGAGCTTTACCATTCCATGCACCATCGGAGATCAAATCTTCAAAAAAGCACTTATAAATCTCGACTCCAGTATCAACCTTATGCCATTTTCAATTTTCAGGAGACTTGGATTAGGAGATATGAAGGCAACATCGATCGTTCTTCAACTAGCAGATCGGTTGGTAACAAGACCAAAAGGAATAGTGGAAAATGTACTGGTAAAAGTTGACACTTTAATCTTCCCTGTAGATTTCATTGTGATGGAGATGGAAGAAGATAGTGATGTGCCATTTCTTCTTGGTCGACCTTTCTTGGCCACTGGAAAGACAAGCATTGATGTGGAAAAAGGTGAGCTCCACTTTAAGGTATGCGATAATGAAGTGGTGTTTAATGTTTTTGAAGCTGCCAAGTACCCAGCGGTGGAAGATGATTATTATCGAATTGATGTGGTGGACGAGATCGTTGCCGAAAAAGAAGAAGATCAAGTACAGGAGGATGCACACGAAGATGATGAAAGCATGGAGGATTCTGGAGAAATGGTGTCATGGATTCAATCGGCAGAATCATTGGAACTCGACGATACACCATGGCCAAAGCTACAGTCATCCATCGTTGCACCACCAGACCTAGAGCTCAAGCCGCTTCCTGCTCATCTCAAGTATGCCTATTTGGATGATGCATACAAATTGCCAATAATCATCTCTACCTCTTTGGATGAAAACCAAGAAAGACAGCTACTCAAGGTGATAGCTGAGCATAAGGAGGCCATTGGATAGATACTCGGGGACATCAAGGGAATCAGTCCCTCGTTATGCCAGCATAAGATCATTCTAGAAGATGACTTCAGTCCAACCGTGGAAGCTCAAAGAAGGCTTAATCCAAAGATCAAGGAGGTGGTCAGGAAGGAAGTCATCAAATGGCTCGATGTCGGCATCATCTATCCCATCTCAGATTCGAAGTGGGTGAGTCTGACTCAATGTGTCCTGAAGAAAGGAGATATCACAGTGGTCTCTAATGCGGACAATAAGCTTATCTCAACCAAAATGGCGGTAGGCCATAGAGTTTGTATAGACTTTCAGAAGCTAAATAAGGCCACTCGGAAAGACCACTTCCCACTACCTTTCATTGATCAGATGTTGGACCGATTGATAGGTCATGCTTTCTACTGCTTCCTAGATGGTTATTCAGGATATCTTCAGATTGCCATAGCACCTGAAGATCAGGAGAAAACTACCTTCACCTGCCCCTATGGTATATTCGCTTTTCGTAGAATGCCATTCGTATTATGTAATGCACCTGCTACTTTTCAACGATGTATGATGGCCATTTTCTCGAACATGGTGGAGCGGCAGATTGAGATCTTCATGGACGACTTCTCGGTGTTTGGAAATTCTTATGACGAGTGCTTGTTGCATTTGGGAAAAGTACTCCAACATTGCAAGGGGACTCATCTGGTTCTTAATTAGGAAAAGTGTCACTTCATGGTGAAAGAGGGCGTGGTCCTAGGCCATAAAGTCTCGAGCAAGGGGTTAGAAGTTGATAAGGCCAAGCTGGAGGTCATTGACAAGTTGCCACCTCCACTTACCGTCAAGGGAGTATGCAATTTTCTAGGCCACGCTAGTTTCTATCGGCATTTTATCAAGGATTTCTCGAAGATCACCAAGCCCCTCTGCAGATTGCTTGAGAAGGATGTGCCACTCAATTTTGATAAAGCATGCCACATAGCTTTTACTACATTAAAGAAGGCACTTGTATCTGCACCAGTAATAATATCTCCAGATTGGACGCTCCCGTTCGAAATTATGTGCGATGCAAGTGACTACGCTGTTGGAGCAGTACTTGGTCAAAAGAAGACCATGGGATTTCATGCCATCTACTATGTGAGCCGGACATTGGATGATGCACAAATCAATTATGCGACAACAGAGAAGGAGTTCCTCGCTGTGATTTTTGCTCTTGACAAGTTTTGAGCTTATTTGCTTGGAAGTAAGGTGACGGTGTACATAGATCATACGGCCATCCGTTACTTCTTCAACAAGAAGGATGCAAAACCAAGGCTCATCAGATGGATTCTCCTCCTTCAAGAGTTTGACATCAAAATCCATGATAAAAAAGGTGCAGATAACCCAGTGGCAGATCATCTTTCCTGTCTTGACAATCCGGTGGTAACATTCTCTTCTCCTATAGATGAATCTTTTCCTGATGAACAATTATATGCATTAGATGTTATTTCTATCCCATGGTATGCTGATTATGTCAATTATCTTGTAAGCAACATCTTGCCTTCTAACCTTCCTTCTGACAAGAAGAAGAGATTTTTGCGAGATGTCAGGAGCTACGTATGGGACGAACCATATTTGTTTAAGATAGGAAAAGATCAATTGCTAAGGAGATGTGTGCCATAAGAGGAGCAAGAGCTTATTCTTCACCATTTTCACGCTTCTCCCTATGGAGGGCATTTTGTAGGAGAACACACCGCTGCTAAGGTGCTCTAGAGTAGATTTTATTGGCCGACACTCTTCAAGGATGCTGCAGAGTTTATGACAGAATGTGATCGATGTCAGAGAACAGGGAATATCTCCCATTGTCATGAGATGCCTCAGACGGGCATCATGGAAGTCGAGATCTTTGACATGTAGGGTATCGATTTTATGGGTCCTTTTGTTTCATCTGACCGAAATCTTTATATTTTTCTTGCAGTTGACTATGTATCCAAGTGGGTTGAAGCTATAGCATTACCAACCAATGATGCAAAAATGGTGACTAAGTTCTTGCAAAAGAACATCTTTAGTCGGTTTGGTATGCCTAGAGTTTTAATTAGTGATGGTGGCAAGCATTTCCACAACAACTTGCTTGCCAATGCATTGGCAAAGTATGGGGTCACACATAAAATTGCAACAACATATCACCCTCAGACCAGTGGATAAGTCGAAGTGTCCAATCATGAGATTAAAAGAATTCTGGAGGTTATAGTGAATCCTTCACGAAAAGATTGGTCTAGCAAGTTGGATGATGCACTTTGGGCATACCGGACAGCGTACAAAACTCTAATCAGAATGTCGCCATACCAGCTTTTCTATGGAAAAGCATGTCACCTTCTAGTGGAGTTAGAACATAAGGCATATTGGGCCTTATGACGAATCAATCTAGACCTCGAGAAGGCCGGTAAGAAAAGAATGTTACAACTTGAGGCCATGGATGAGTTCAGACTAGGAGCTTTCGAGAATGCATGATTCTACAAAGAATGGACCAAGAAGTTGCATGACAAGAAGATACTTCATCATGAATTTTTGGTAGGTCAACAGGTATTGTTATACAACTCACGTCTGAAACTTTTTCCAGGTAAGCTCAAGTCGTGATGGATCGGCCCCTACACGGTGGTTGCAGTATCACCTCACAGAGTAATCTAGATTTGCCATCTGGATATGCAGGAAGAATTTAAGGTGAATGGACAGCGCCTGAAGGTATATCTCGGTGATACAACTGACATACAAGAGTCCCGTACGGACCTTGCCGATCTGGTTTAGTAAAATAACACCATCGTCAAGCTAACAATGTTAACTTAGAACTATATTCTCTTTTCTCTCTTTTTTACTCTATTTTTATTTCGTGTCACTCGTCCAAGTTTTCCTGAGATTGTAGGTTTATAGGGAAATGTGTATAGTTGTCACCCTCGAAGAAAAATTTGCTGTTTTGATTCTTGTTTTGTAGGATTAGGTGGGATGAGCAATTTTGGAATGAAGATCAAAGGAATAACGAGGTGTAGCGATCGCTATAAATCATAGCGGTTGCTACAACCCTGATAATTTGAACCATAGCGATTGTTATCCATCATAGCGATCGCTATAGCCTCGACCCACATCTTGTAGCGATCGCTACAATTGTAGCAGTTGCTACAAGCCTGACTCCAGCCGAAATAAAACACCCAAATCCTCAATTTTTTCATACCAAACCCTAATTCCAACCTACCCCTTCTTCAAACTCCGTCGACTCACCCCATCTCCGCCCTTAATCCACCTTTTTCGAGCTATCCACCATCACGTCCAACCATCCACTCGAAGTCCTGACCCTTGGCCACCTCCACAATGCCTCCAAAGCAAACCATGATGACTCCTGGCTCCTCCTCGTCTGCCCCAGCCACTAAGTGCACCCAGAATCTGCCCCGAGCACCATCTCTGCCCCGAGTCGACATGCGTGCTCAGTATGATGCCTCTTTCTCTATCTTTACTGAGGTAAAAAGGGCCAGGTATACTCGATACTCATCTCTATCGTCGTTCCTTCAATACATGATTAGTTGGGATGATATGGAGTCTTTAGGCATTGTTGATGATTTGTGTGCTAGTCTAGATGTCCTAGGGTGGCGATACTTTGCAGATAACTCTGTGCCTCAGCGTGATGATGTGAATTTAGAGTTTTACTGCACTTTGACCATACTACCAGATCATAAGTCTTTTACTACTCGTGTCTTTGGTACCATATTCACTATCATGGAACACTTCTTCCATGAACTTTTTCATACCAGACAAGGCGTGGGAATTATTGATTTTACGATCGAAGATGCCACTCTGTGCGTAGATAGTGAATGGCATCACCTTACTGGGTTTTCGCCATTCAAGTCCCAGTCTCCATCTTCGCTCTTTAAGGAGCCTCATATCAGTGTACTGCATCGCTTTATGTGTCCGGTTTGGTTTGGTAATGATAAGGTTAACCGAGTCACATGAGGTCAGCTATATGCTTTTGCTTGTATGCGTCATAACCACCCATATAGCACCTTTGACTTGGTTGTTGATGTGATGTGGCAGTTCTTAAGAACCAAGCACCCTGCTCACTTTTACCTTGGACATCTTATCACGATTTTTGCTAGGAACTTTTGTCCAGGTAGGTTCAAGGAGCAACCTCCCCGTTCATGTCTCCTGCTTGATGGTACCTGATTGGTCCAGTAGGGCTTGGCTGAGCAAGTCGAGCATGATGGTGAGTACGTGTACCAGCTTACCGAGTGGAGCGAGCGCGAGGCCATCAAGAAGAAATTGAGAGCTGATAGTGAAGTCCCGCCTCCCCCACAGCAACTCGAGCTCCAGGACTTAGCCAATCGCTTCACAGAAATCGAGATTCAGGTCTAGCAGCTTGCGACTACTCAGGCCACCCAATATAAAGACATTCGGTCCTAGCTGACTGCTATGCAAGAGGACAACACTGCCAACTGGGCCTGGCTTCGCTCTCACCTCGCTGGTCTCCCACCTCTCTCTCCTCCATACCAGTGATCAAGTCATTTCTTTCCTTTCTTTGTTTTTATTTCACTCTTATGTTGAGTCTTTATGGTTGTTTATGTCTACCTTTCACACATTGAGGACAATGTGTCCAATAAGTATGGGGGTGCAGTTCTTTGTGTTATTTGCATTTTCTGTGTGGATTTTGCTGTGCTTTGTGTGGATTTTGTTGTGTCTCGTGGTGATCTTGCTGTGTCTTTTGTTTTCCATTATTTGCATATGATCGAGTCTGTTATGTGTGTGATGTGTGTTTTTGATTGAAGTGTAGAGTCTTGTGCAAGTGATGAAGAAAAACGGCTAAATTTTAAAACTTTTAGTCACTAGACAAATTTTGAGTCATGCTAAGAATCACACTTGAGAGAATTGTGTAGGATTTTATAGCAACCTTACTTTTGATCGTTTAGGCTAGTCATTGAGTCACCTAGGCTAGACTGAGGAGTTGACAAAAGACCCTTGTGAGAATTTGAGCCAAAGGAAGGATAACCATCCTATTTTATTCATGAGATGCCTATGTGTTTCTATCAATGAGAGTGTTAGGTGATTACTCATGCATTGGTTGATAAGAAAGATTGTGTCAAGGGCAATTTTGATATGAACCTAGGAGCCTTAGATCCAAAATCCTTACAAAATCCCTTGCTAACCCAACTTGAGCTTAAAGCCTTATTGTTTTTTGAAATACTATATGTAAGCCACATTATAAGCCATATTTGACCATTCCCTACCTTTGACTAGAGCTTAAAGCCTTAGGACAAATTTTAGGGGAAACTTTTGTAAGGGGTACATAGAGTAGTATAGTTGGGAGGGAAAATTGATTGGGTTCATGGGTAGTTTAAGACCAAAACATTGTATTAAGGTTGACTTGCTATGTTCCAAAAAAGTATCACCTTGTGCTTGGAATGGAAAGAAAATGAAAAAAAGGAGAAATTGGAAAAAATGAAAAGAAAAAGAAAGTGGAAAAATGGAAAAGCAAGAAAATAAAAATCAAAGGGAAAAGAGAAAAGAAAAAAAAGAAGTGAGCATAAAAGTCAAGAAAAGCACAAGGTGAAAAATAATCAAATTCAGAAAAATTGGTCTTTAGGATTGGTTTACATCGGGATGAGCGTTTAGAAATAGGGTGAGATATATAGAATAGCCGAGAGTTAGAACATTTTGTATATCTCCTCGGATTGGGTGGTTTAGCTACTTCCCATATATATTTCCTCACCTCTACCCGAAGCCCCGTTACAAACCAGTAAAGTCCCTCTTATGGCATGATTTGACTTATTTGACTATGTGTGAGTATGATGTCTAATATTCTTAGACCTTGGATATGTAGGCGAGTGATAGGATAGACACCTACCATATATGAGTGAGCTTAAAATTGATTCTATCCTCTGAGTGGTCGACTACTTGGTCTAGAATTCGTGATGATAAGATAAGGCTAAAAGATTGAGAGTGAGTTGCCTATGTGATTTATACTCATGATACTTAGGTGTGTGACTTGTGTGACTTGAGGTAAGTTGTGTGACAATGGGTTAAAAACTTGCGGATCTTCTGATGCCTTTGCTTGGGGACAAGCAAAGAACTAAGTGTGGGGGTGTGATGTACGTATAAATGTACATCTTTTTGATCATGTTTTGCATATCGTTTAGACATGTTTTGAGTAGGTTTCTTCATTTCTAGTTTAGTATTATTCATGTTTTCATGTTTAGTCGAGAATTCGGATCTTTGTCAATGTTATTTGTATTTTTGTAGGAGTTGGAGCAGGCGACCAGTCGTTTGAGAAGAAGAAAAAGCTGAAGAACCAGGTGTAGCGATCGCTACAAAGTCGAGCGGCCATTTTTCTCCGAATTTCTGTAGCAATCGCTACAAGCTATAGCAATTGTTACACTCCTGATTTTCATGCTGTAGCGATCGCTACACAGGCCGCAGAAGTAAAGAAAAGCTGCAAACCGAAAGCAATCCACTTGCAACCTAAATTTGATCAAGTTGTAGCCAATTTTGTTGATCCAAGACAGCTCAATCCCCTCTGACAAGCACATTAGAATAGCTATAAATGGAGGAGGCAACCAAGGAAAAATGCATTGAAGTCCAAGGAGTAGAATAGGCAAAATCAAAGTTGTAGACTTCAATCTTAGCTTAGATTCGTTTTTATTGCATTCTTGGAGAACAAAGGTTGTATTCAACATTCTGATTCATTAATCAAAGAGGTACCTTTGTTTCATTGGCATAGATTTCATTTTTACATTTCAAAGTTATTTACTTTTGCTTAATATGAATATGTGCATGTGTTTATGAGTTAAGGTGTGACAACTTGATTTTAAGCACATCCATTTGTTCATAATTGATTCTTGGATCAATAGTGACAGCTTGATTCGGATCAAATCTTGTCTTTGTTATTCGATATTGTTAATAACTTAAGATTGACAACCTTAGGTTCTTACAATATTAAAATCCGTAGTTTAGCATTTTTAATATCCATAATTTGATTCACTTAGCTTAAGATCTTGACTACATAATCTGGTACTTAGCAAACAAATTCGATTTTTCCTTGTGGAGACGACCTTACTCATCACTTTACTATTTGTTGCGATCGTGTACTCTTGCACGCATTATTTAGATCCACATTTGGAAGCATAAAAAATAACATAATATAATTTATCATAATGAATTACATAAAAAACAGTTATTAATGATGTTGCGAGGCATACCTAAGCAAGGACTGCATAAAAGTGGGAGAGGTTGGAAGTGTCGCCGATTGGCTGAAAGCCATTGGCATACTACTAGAAGTGCCAATATGTAGTAGCTGCATCGGTGAGGAGGGTGGCTATGATGTCTGTGTTAGGAGCTGCGTCTGTGAATCAGACTGACTCATGTAGTCTCCCTACTGCATCGGAGCAATATTGCTCTCCTGGATCGTATAACCTATCGACAACTTGGTCCACCGATAGAAAAAGTTCATCTACTGCCTCATAATAGGAACTCTCTCTAACTCTGATACGTTGTATACCATACCCGGTGGCGGTGGAAGAGGTGCTTATGACTAGGGTATGTCTATATACCATTGGTCTTTACGAACAAACCGCAATGTCACCTCCACTCAAGTCCACATCTGTGAACCAGGCTAAGTCTCATGACGGATATGCTCAACAACATCAGCCTATAGTTGACAATTAACAGATAATATGATGTTGTTTCTAAAAATAATTAAAAATAGTATAGTAAACCCATAATGCAAAGTAATGAATTGACAAAGTAATGAAGAGTACTTACACTTCTGTGGACCATGGCTCCTTCATGGCTGATGAAATGTCGAGTCTTCTATCTGTACTAGTCCATATATCCATCATGGTAATGGACCGACAAGCACTCTGTAGGTACTCCTGGGTGGCACACATATGTATGTTAGTGGTCCCTCCATAGGATGACATGTACAAGGAACAAATCATCCCACTTCGTGCCGTGCTGACCACGACCACCTTTTGCTATAGTGTGTGTCCCATCATGAGGTTCAGGTGGTGCTGGAATACCTTGGATGTACCCAAATTGCCTAAACACTCGGTCTGGGTAATGCTACTCTATAGCATAGAAAGAAATTAGTGGCACTCTCGCTAGCCATAACTGCCGATCTCGATGACATATTCCAGGCAAGTTGACAATAATGCCTTCGGTGTACGGAAGCCAAACCACCTATGATAATAAACACAATTAAAATTATCATCATTAAATTAAAGTACTTTGGTACATGTAAGGACTTATTACTTACATCTTTATCTCTCAGTCGGTCCAATTTGCTTCGATAGACCACTATGAGAATGCACTTCTTCGAGATAAGTCAATTTACCTCTCCGGACCACCTATAAAAAATATGTATAAATATTAATATATATAATAAACAAATAAAAAACAAGTATATGTGTGTGATTAAGAATATATTATTATCTTCTGCTAATGATATTCTTGAGCCACTAGGTTCATCAGAACAAACAGAAGTGGGACGATCCTCTCAGCAGTCCACATAGTAAGGAGTGCAAGATCTCCAAAGATAACACATGCATCCCGGCTAGTGGTCCTACACAACTGATGATAAAGATGTGCCAGACATGTGCTACACCAGCTATATGATGCTATTGAATCGAAATCCAATAGCACCGGCAACCAGCATAAGTTGACCATTAACTCGGTCGTCTCTGGAAATAGGATGCAGTCTATGAGCCACAAGATGCTCGCCCAAACAAACTAACGAACTGTCTTATCGTCAGCATCATCAGCTAACTTGGCAAGGTCACACATCTCCTCCAACCATTTCAACTAAATGATATTGCCGAGCACACCCCTCGGTGTAGACTTCGAGTTCCTATTATAGCACGTCACATATATCTCCAGCCAATCAGTGGGTGTCTGGTAACCCATTAGGATACTATTAATCAGAAGTTCATACAGTACAACCACGTCCTAAAGTGTAATCGTCATCTCTCCTACGAGCATGTGGAAGGTATGTGTCTCTGGTCGCCACCTTTCCACTAAAGATGTGATCACAGCTGCCTTGATCAGGATATGACTGGTGCACCATACTTCCCAAAAGCCTGCTGCCTTTATGTACCCGATTAATACAACATTCTCCACTGACTTCTACTTCCAGGTACAACGATAGACCTTGAGTGAGGCCTCCATATCAAAAGCATCAGTGCCACCTCAAATCTCCGCATTCCAGATGACCTATGACCGATGCACCTCTTGGTGCTTCAAAAGGCTCCGATCAGTAAGACCTCCATTACCGAGTATGTCTCCGTGTTGCTGGGATGCCATACCTGAATAATATATCCAAAAACAAACATAATTAATACACATAACACATAAAAACTAATAAACTACAAAATACACAACATATATATTACATAACCTAAAGCTAAATTTAATATTAAAAACTAATAATCATACATATTGAAACTAAGCTATAATTAATATTACAAAATTACATGCAAATTCAATAAAAAAAATCAATTTCACATAAAAATTTTAAATTCAAGTTCAATAACTCAAATTTACATTCAACATATGAAATCCACGTTCACAAATTCAATTTCACATTCAATAATTAATTCAAATTTACATTTTCAATAAATCAAATTCATATTCAAGAAATCAAAATCATATTTCAAGAAATCAAATTCACATTTCAAGAAATCAAATATACTCAAGAATTCAAATCCACTTTCAAATATTTAATTCCACATACAAATTTCAAATCCACATTCAAGAACCAATTCCAATTTCAATTCCAATTCACAATTTCAATTCACAATCACCAATTCTAATTCAAAATTCATAATCACCAATTCACAATTCACAATCACAAATCAAGAATTCAACCAATTCAATTACTATTCACATTCATATTCCAATTCACAAACCAATTCTAAACCCAACCCTAAACCCTAAATTCCAATTCAACAATGAAGAGTACTAGGGAGGAGGAGAAGACTCGCGGTGGCTGGAGGCTGGGCGCGATGGAGGAGGAGGTGCGGCGGAGGAGGAGGCGCAGCAGAGGGAGGAGGAGGCGCAGAGAAGGGAGAAGGGGTAGTGGAGGGATTCGATTCGGAATTGGGGAATTGGTTTCGAGTGACTGAGATTTTATCCCGTGTTGGGCTTTAAAAAGCCCTCGAACTGATACACGGGATAAAATCTCGTGTATTGGTTCAGTACTCATGATTCTATCCCGTTTAAACCAATACACGGGATTTTAGTCCATGTAATATAAACGGGATGGTATCCCGTGTATTGGTATACACGGGGTAGAATCCCGTGTACTGGTTCGGTACACGGGATTTTATCAAAACAGTTCAACGTGGACACCATTTCCATAATTTTGGTTATGGGGTACCAAATTGATAATTTTGCATGAATAGTAACACTATTAAAAAAAACAAAATGAGTCCAATTATGCTTTTGGTGGTCCATTCGCTAAGCGCTTGGATCCGGTGCTGAGGGAATGTTTCCTCAGTATATACTGAGGAAACAATAGGCCATTGGATCAAAAAAAAATTTAAATATTCTGATCTAATGGCCATTATTGAATAAGGGCATTCTAGACTTTTTGACAAAATTACTGTTCATCCACTAACGAAATTACTGTTTATCCACTAATAAAATTACTGTTCATCCACTAAAAAAAGTACTGTATATTTTCAAATAAAATCACTGTTCATTTCGATGGCTGGTTTACTTGTGTGTATTGCTGGTTTAAATGGCTGTATTGTTGGTTTTCGTGATTGTATTGATGGTTTAACTGGCTGTATTGTTGGTTTTTTTGGCTGTAATGCTGGTTTGATTAGCCCTATTGCTGGTTTACTTGTGTGTATTGCTGGTTTAAATGGCTGTATTATTGGTTTTTGTGACCGTATTGATGGTTTTCTTAGCTGTAATGCTGGTTTTCTTGGCTGTAATGCTAATTTTCAAAACTCCCATACTGGTTACTTTCATATATTGATGGTTTTCTTAGCTGTAATGCTGGTTTTTTTTGCTGTAATGCTGGTTTTCTTGGCTGTAATGCTGGTTTTCAAACTCCCATACTGGTTACTTTCATATATTGAATGAAAAAATAAATAACACCAATCATTTCAATATGTTCTTCGGGTAGTTGGTTCAAATCTATTCCTATAATATGTTCGTCAAATGCAACATCTTTCGAATTAAACCAGCAATGCAACCAAGCAAACCAGCAATGCAGTCAAGAAAACTAGCAATGCAGCCAACAGAACCGTTAATACAACCAAACAAACCAGTAATGAAAAGAAGCAAACCAGCAATAC